>JAPDSC010119861.1:0-28838 GCA_026290005.1 Latrodectus geometricus | reverse complement strand
TATATATATATATAATTCATAGCCAAAATATTCCTGTGGTGTCTAGGAAATCTTTTCTGCACTGGATAGTGAAGCATGTATATTGGTTTTAGCCCGAGGTTCATAACTTAAACAAAACAATGGATATGGTCAGAACCATTTCTTTCTACATTACCTCCCCCGTCATAACCTAAAGCACTTTAGAAAATCCAAAAAGTTCAATGTAAAAAGATAAAGTTAGAAAGCTATCCATAAACGTCAACCCGTTTCCATTTAAGGATAGAAAAGTGTATGGTATACATAAAACTAAAAAAAATATTAAGAATGTCTACTTTTTTGAAATATAGCTAAAATAGAATAAATTATTTGAAATAATTTTAAAAATATTTCTCCACTTGATTTACATTAAACAAGCCCTGCTTACGCTTGTAAAAATATTATTTAAATTCTTTTTAATTTATGAATAAATTACAATCTTTAATTTAAAAATTTCTTTAATAATTTAAATATTAATTTCATAATAAATTTATGGAGCCAAACATGTAATTTTAGGGAAGGACTGAAATATTAATAATTCAGTTTTAAATAAAAAATATAATTTTAAAGGAAGAAACTAATAAGTTTAAGAAAATGCACTACACATTTGGAATCACTTTTTAAAAATAATGCCTAATATAGCATGCTCATTGTTTAAATAAAAGAATTTATATTAAATTATTAATTTAAATTATTTTTGTCAGTTTTATAAAGGAATTCATTCGACTCAAATTTTACTTGCTATTTCTTTGAGACTATTACCGTACAATTCTTATAATAAATATAATAAGAATCATGAATTCATTGAATACATATATATATATATATATAAATGATGGCAAATGGAACTAGTATCAAGCTAGAATTTTAGATACGACATTGGAATCATCGTTATCGGACTAGAATGTTAGATATAGCATTGGAAATATTATCTAAGAGCTTAAACTTTGTTAATAATTCTATGAAATGAGATAAAATATAGAAAAAAAATTTTAAATAAAAAATTAATGAATGTGTCACATTTTGTGATACATTTTAACTTAGTAATTAAAAAGTGCTTTTTGGAGGGATATAATTTTTATTTGATTTCCAGGAGCATTGCGAGGTAGATATTGAGGTTTTACCGTTAATCTGCGCTTTAGGTCCCCTACTCTGCCAACTTGGCGATAAATGCAGCAAGCGTGGTAAACCGGACGTTTTTATACCTAATGAGCTCTTTATGGTAACCTCTGGAGGAAATGATTTGCGCTTTTTCGTGCATGCTCATTAATTGGTTTTTTCTTTTAGCATTTTCATTGGTCGTTAATTAGTTTCAGTTTGAAAAATCGGTCATTTTCATTGGTTGCTAATTAGTTTAAAACCGTTAAAAATCGTATTCCATTATCGCCATGGCAACAGCGTTTTTGAAAACCCGCCAAGTACGGGACCCACGACACACTTTCGCCAAGTTGGCAGAGTAGGGGACCTAAAGCGCATTTTCACCGGTTTTACTTCTTTCATGAACTTTCTTTGATGTTGGGATGTATGTTTGGGAATTTTCCAAGATTCCTCTCTTTTCACGAATGAGAACATCGCATTATCTTATAAATGCCTTTTCTAAAAGTTAAGAGGCTGTATACATTTAATTGCTACAAAACATTTTGTCCTATGTGCTGTCCTCTAATGGTGCCATGTGTACCATATTATGGCAAAATGAATGCGATATGAAACGTTTTGCGTACTAAATCAATATTAAGAATAGAATCAGCACTAATAGTGACACTTTATTTCACAAATCACAGACTGCCTATTGGTTATGTGTACCAATTCCTTGATGGTACTGCTGGTTACTAGTTAAGAAGATTTCAAACACTTCAAAATTAAAATCTCAGTTTGATTTTTAAGCATGTGGTGCTTTATAAATAAACCTATTTATATACTGTATCTAAATAGCAGGATACAATTTAGATACAGTAAATACTCCCCGGAATGGGAATTCCCACATTCAATATTATCCAATAATGGAAAACGTAAATCGCGCTCATGATTTCTGCATGCAGATTATTTGGTAATATTTCGAGTTTTATCCCTTAATACAAAATAATTTATTCTCTATTTATGAAAAATTTTAATACATAGGGCTATTAAAAATTCCCTACGACTGATTTTATCCATTAAAGTATATCAAACGGTATTAAAGTTATTTGAATAAGTATCAGAATTTCTCTTTTCCACAGGAATTGTCCTGGATTTAATCTTTGCTGTAGTTGAACATTGAGTTATAGTTGATAATTTCTGCTCGTATGTTTATGAATATCAGTAGGTCTAGGAAAATTGGTTACAATTTTCCTGGAAGGCAGTGATAAACCATGGATGTATGTTAAAAAGTCTTATTACATATTTTCATTGGCCATGGAGAGGCAAATAAATAATCTTCAGGAAAATTCGTCTAACTTCTTATCATCATACAATGAACAATCACTGAAAAGACTTTAAATACAAAGAATTTGTTGATACCTTATCTTATGATGTTTACAACGACGGGAGCAGAAACAAACCCATAAGCAGTTCTGGCTATGAATCAATATCTAAGTTAATGAAGCAAAAAGTAAAAAAAAATTCATCACTAAGTAAACTAATACCAAAAACATCGAATGATCACTTTTTATTTCTTATTTAAATTGTTGATTCGTTAGGGCATCGTTCTTATTATCAGGGAGGTAATGAGTTTGAATCCCAGCTTAACCTAATATTTGTTATGTTCTCTAAAGGTGTCTGAAGCATATTAAACTAGTCGTGATAGCAATGTCCTCCAAGTAAAATGATACCTCTGGGGATGGCAAATCAAGCATTAGGGGGTTTATTGATTGATCCCTTCTTCTAAATTACGAAGTAATCAATCGGCTGCTTCTTCTAACTTGTAGAGCACAATTCCAGGCTAGGTATAAGGAAGTGTGTTCATGCAACATCAATTATCCATGCTTCAATTTGGGTTATTTTATAATATGCATACGCGTCAATTGTCTTGTTTCTTTCAATAACTCATACCATTAAAATAGTAACTCATATCTAATATTAATTTTTAAAAAAAACAGGTTTGTGAAATTATTATTTTTTCAAATTTATTGCCATAATTACATTCATAATTCTGATAGAATTCGATGCAAATATTATGTTTGCATAATGTACACAGAAAATATCAGGAAGTTTTTCGCAACAGTAAAATAATAAAATTTTATTATTGTGAAAGATATGATTTTACATTAGGACATCGTATTTTATCTTAGACATCTTCATCTATTTTGAAACAAATATTTAATATAAGTTGAACTATTTAAAAAATGTGAAAGAGTACCATGAGTTTTACTTTTTTCAATCCCTTACGGCACTGAAATAGTATAACAGAGGATATATATATATATATATATATATATATATATATATATATATATATAGTTTTTGCTCTTCAAATCTCTTCTATTGTTTGCCAATATGCGAATGACTCAAGGGTCTAGCAGCTTACAATAACTTATAACATTTAAAATATATCATTTGATTTATAAATATTATTAAATGATGACTATTGTATACTTTATAATTCCATTGTCTGTCCATTTTCCTAGAATACACAGCAAACATAAACTGCGAAAAGAATTACTACTTCTCAAGTTGGATTATTATACATTTGTTCCTTCTTATATTAGAAATTTCATCACATAGTAATTTATTAATAATCAACTAAACAGATATAATATAGTTTAAGTAAAATAAATGAGAATTACTAGAATCGTCTAACCAGAAAGTAAAAAATTATTTATATTTAAAACTTTTTATTCGTAACTATTAAGCATGTTTTTGATTTAGTTTATGTAAGTAATTCCTTTTATTGCTGCTGTATTAAATATTTTTACTATATTGTGTCATTAGATTCGTATCTAAATACTTGTTTTAAACCAAAAGATTTTTACAATTTTAGTTATAAATTTGTTATTTCTACAAATAACTAACTAATGATATTTTTGAATTTTGTTTTCATATTTATTAAATTAAACAACTTATATAAATTTTAATGTTTTTAAGATTGAAACAAACATATGTCAAAATAAAAGAAATCAAAAAACTAAAATATTAGAAAGATAATTATGATTAATATATTTAAGAAAATTACTCACAGTTTTCTGATAATTCCGCCTTAGTTTGATGAATTAATTTCAATAACGTAACGTATAATTTTGATAAAAATTGTTGTACATGAGACCGAAATTCACTGAAATTAAATAAAATAATAACAAGCTTATCAAAATTTAGTCAAATATTTAATTTGAGATAGTTTGTTTACCAATAATATAAGTTACACACTTAATTATTTTTATTTAACATAAATGGTTTTTCTGAAAATAGTTTAACATAAATAGTTTTCTGAAAATAAAAAAAATTAAAACTTCTAAAGCAGTTTTCATTTATGATTTTGATAGAAAATATTTTGATTCTTATGTCCACGTCCTAAACTCAAGATATAATGCACTTTTCAGACGTGTCTCAGTCCTCACAGAGAATCGAGTCATATCAATCAATCAATATCACATTTTAAAACAGATCCACCAATAGGCAAGGTCCACATCAAATATTCAAACCTCCAATAGACGTGTCGGAGAATCTACTGCGTCCAGCCACCAACAAGCAGCAGTTCCAAAGTATCGTTACTTTACTACTCAGAAGACGCTGAAATGACCACGTCAATCTTCAAATAAAAAAAAAAAGCAATATCCTCAAAAACTTTTTCCCCGAAAGTTCGTGCCCGTTAAACAAAAATGCTCCCGTCAAAATATACGGTCTGAAAAATGTCTCCTGAACGGGGCAAAGTGGTTTTTTGCATAGGAGTTCATTGAAAAATGGGCGTCATTTAAGGAGAGTCTCGCTACCAACTTGCCCCATACATCAAGGGAGAAAATAGCACAGAGTGCTTGCTATTTTGCTCATGAAAAATCGGGCCCATTAAGGAACTATACAAATAAGACTGTGATTTAAGGCATTCTCAGATGCAGTATTAACAGGTATGGTTTTCATTGTGGCTCCATGAAAGTGATTCCTGCTTCCTCTTACCACGTGATTTATATCAACAACAGCTAAGTGGTGATAAATCATACATCTAACGCGTCTTGGAAAAATTTTTTTTTAACAACCCAAATCGAGTGTGTCGTTAAATTACTTAACAGCGTGTAAAACTGTGATTAACAAGATTTTTAACTGCTTTGTCTGGGAAGGAATGTTGAAAAGTTGTTTAGAATCTCTTCTTTTTTATTTTCTTTGCGGATGAAAAGTTTAAATTACCTTGGCAACAGATATGAACTATGTACGGAATTTATGATGACATTTTTCAGAAAACGAATAGTTAAGATAGACAGTTCCCATAATTTTATTCTTTTTTGGTCAGATTCAGAACTTGTACATTTGGTATTAAGCGAAATTTCACTTAAGTTAAGTAAAAGAAATACAATTTGTGTTTGTTTCTACGTAAGCACTTACCTTAAACCAGCTATATTTGTTTGTGTCGTATAAAATGTCAGTATTTTTAATTAAAATAAATATTTTTTGCAACTAACAATTTGCTTATCCTCAACTAGATTATAATTTTTGATAATTTTAAAATAAAATCTAAAGTTTCTTGTGGGTTTTTTTTTTTTTTTTTTTTTTTTTTTACTTTACTTTACTTTACATAAATTTAGATGGAATTTATTGCATTGCTTTTTTCGATTGACAAATAAATCCGTTTATAAATTTTCAAATTCCTTTAAAACAAATTAAAATGGTTCGAAGATTAACAAAAATTTAAACAATATTAATTCCATTATTTTTGTTAGTTGATAATTAAAAACGCCCATGACTTTATTTTCATAATTATGAAATGAAACTGCAAGTTCCAATACTTTTATAGAAATAAAAAAAAATAAATTACCTTCTTTCTTTTGATTGGAAACAAAAGTATTTATGAAAGTAGAAAAATTGAGTAATTTGAATTTTTTCATATTTATGCATTTAGTTCGATTGGCTTATAATTAATAAGTTTAAAATCATAAATTTGTTGACTTAAAATTATATCTGAATTGAGAACAAGGTTTCAAAATTTTATAGTCAGATTTAAGAGTAGTCAATACCAATAAATAACTAATAAGATTATATAACAATCTAATTTTATGTGATGTTACTTAATAGATATTTGAGACATCACTTAATACCTTCACATAAGTCTGTATGAATAGATAATTGGGACGTTGCATATCCAATTATCTATTCATACGGACTCGAAATCATTAAATATAGACAATCACTCGGTAATGTTAACATCGGTCACACACATCACACACAGCCGTTACCTCAGCAAGCAGTCCCTCCTCGAAGTTACTTACCTGATGTCAATGAAAGCCGTTTTACTTTGTGCATTGGTTTCCTGGATATGTCATTGGGTTAAGTATCAAACCACTTACAACCCAAACACGAGAATCAAATGCGTTAATCAAGGGGTACTGCACAGTTCTTACTTAGTTAATATTTACGAGTTGTCTTTATAAATTAAGTAGGGATGGTAATAAAATTTTATTAATTTCAGTATTGAAAAATTATTTTTGCAATATAAATTTTTAAAACTTCGTTTCCAGATGCACAATTAACTGATGTTTTTAAGTTAATTTAGTAAAATTTCATCACAATGTAATATATAGATATAATGTAAAAATTTCTAAATAAAGAAGTTTTTCCCAGATTTTCATGGGTACTAAAATATTTATGTAATAATAAAATGTTTTATTTATACTGGTTATCATAAATTAAGGAAAAATCCCAAAAATGACGATAACGCAAAAGATTATGCTTGGAATTTAACGACTCTCATACACATCATACAATACAAAGGAAAATAAAAAAATAGCATAAAAATAAATGACCAAACTATTATGGTGTTGTAAAAATTAGCATGCAGCGATGCAAGACGCTATCAATTATGTGATCTATTTATTTGTAGAAAGTGCAAGCCATTGCTCTTTCAAAGTAGTTTGTTCAAAGAGTGGCTGGGGTCTTAGGAAGGGATTGAGAACAGCTACACGTTGTCCTAGAGTATTCTAACATGCTCGATTGGTTAAGGTGCGGTGATTGAGCTGGTCACAAGCATGCTATCAATTGATTCCTGCTGAAGATAAGCACCCAATATGCAAGCCCAGTGTGGTCTCGCATTATCATTATGTAGCTCGAAAGTATCACCTATTGTCTCGGCATAAGCATCCAGGATGTCCTATATATAGGTGTAAGCATTAACATTTCCACAGCAAAAGATATGGAAGTCTGTGTGTCCACCCAAAAAGATAGCAACTCAAACACAGACGCTGTCTGATCCGCATGCATCTTTTTCACAGACCTATGATGGATGGAAGGCGTTCCACATTCTCTCCAAATGGAAATGCGCCAACTATCGCTTTCAAGGTTAAACCTAGACTCCTTCGTAAAAAGAACAGCCCTCCATTGGTCACGAGTCTAGTGGACATGCTAACGTGTCCATTGTAAATGTTCCCACCTGTGGGGTGACGTGAGCGAGACGCAAATGACTGGTCGCCTCGCATAAAGATCACGTTCATGAAGCCTTAGACGCTCGGTGGTACCAGTACTAACCTTACGGAGTTTGCAGCCAGGGATAATCTAAGATCAATAGAAGTTTCGGTTTTCTATTCCTTCGTGCACGTATTGACAAGTATCGGTGATCGGCACATGTGGTAGCTCATAGCCTCCTTGGCTGAATTTCTTGGATGTCAAATCCATGGTTATAAATTGTTGCCAAAGTCTATAAATCATAGACGGACTCATATTCAGCCATCTAGCTACTTATATCAGATTTTGCTCTAGTTTCCCAATAGCTCGATATCGAAATTTTTCAATAAAATGACACTAGGAGGTCATTGTTACAATTTTACTATACCATATTTCTAATCTGACACGCAGCATCAATTGCCGCCTTGGTCTCAGATATTCATTTTTATGCTCCTGGCAAATGACATATTCAGACATCAGTGCCACTATTTTGCATAATGTTATATTGTTCAGATCTTTTTTAATTACATATCGAATTTTGATTAAGATTGGCTTATTTTTGGGAGAGTTTTCGTTATTTTTATGAAAGAGAGCGATCTATCATCGACAGAATACGTCAATGCATAATAATAGTTTGGTGTATTTTGTAGATTTCATATATTATAATCCCTATGCGTATATTGTTCTACTAGTTAGTTTAGTATTTATGTACTATTTTCATGTTTACACGCTGTACTAAAATTATATAAGTCCTTATAATTTTCAAATTTAATATAAAAAGGAAGCTGCATTACATGATGTCTTCTAATCTCATCAGCGCTTTGGTACATTTTGTAGATTCATTTCAACACTATTGCACAATAAGAAGTAATTGATAGTTTTACCGCTGCTAGTCTATTCTATAAATAATATTTTGATTGCTCTATAGGTAATGCTCCGTAAAATTACTTCACTTATAAGTTGGAGGTGAAGCATTTTCTTCACTAAGTTCATATATTTCAACTGCAACTACATTAGCCAACAAAGACGATGAAAAGGCACTGCAAAGTATTATTGGGTTATTCGAAAAGTTATTTTAATTTATATAGAAATGAAAACGTGTAGCGAATAAGTATTTCATTGATTTGTATATTGCCAATTCTAGCCCAATACCCATTACCATCTTTCTGGTCATAGCATGATTTCATACTCATAAAATGGTTGGTTTTCACTAGCAAAAACTAATTCAGGTGGGAAAAACGAAATAATTTTCCGAACAACCCAACAATTTGTTACGATTAAACTCGTTTAAGTGTTTGCACAATACTTCAATCTTATTTTAACAATGGTTTACCTATCATCTAGGCAGAGACCCTACATTTTTCCAATGACTACAATATTGGAAATAAAAGCTTTTTTATGAGATTGTAACTCTGGTAAAATAAAGTAAGTGTTGAATCTTAAATCTGTTTTTTCCACACAAATGCTCCTTTTTATAATTAAACTATTGCTAGGAAAAAAATTAACATGTACAATATGAAAAACACATTTAAAACAAAATTATATTTAAAAATAATTTTTAATTTTATTATATTAATAAAAAATGGATTAAAATAATCTTATTCTTTTTTCAGTTTTAAAATTATATTCTTTGAAACTCAATTTTTTGATTTTTCTATGTAAGAAAGTGTTTTTTTTAAAAAAATAATTTTCTTCTTATTGTATTTTTTAAATTATTATATTGCATATTAAATACATTATTTGTGTGTAGATAACTTCCAATTAAAGAACGCTAAAATTAAAATGCAAGAACTCTTATAAAAAATCGTAAATTATTAAACATTAATTTTTAAAGTTTTTTCGTCCAAAAGATTAGCCTCTATTTCATTAAATTTTTTTTATCCTACATGAGGATAAAATTAATTATCACTCTGATGTTTTGTAAGAACATTCATTTGAAAAATATTTTCAAGAAAAAAGTCTTGAATATTGTGATTTAAAAGAATCTTTTACGATAGTACTTAACACTTAGTTTTAATCCTTCTCTTATTCTAAACTGAAAAATTCCTTGAAAAAGCAAAGAAGTATTTCTTTTAAAAAAACTCAAAACTAAACCTTCTGGAATACTTTAATTACAATAATGAAATACAAAAATATTCGTTTTCGAAAAGATTTGAAATTAAAATCTCGAATGAGTTGCAATTCGGAATATTTTTACTAATTGATATATGATTAAGAATTTTAATCTTCAAATTCATTCTTCTATTTTTTGTCCACGAATACTGAGATTTGGGAAATGATATCCTCTTAAATTTAATCTCAAATAATTTATTTAACTATTTTTGCTTTCGTCATTAAATTCCTAAATGCTCTTTTATTATTTTTATCGAATGCAAATGAGATTTGAAATGAATTTTTTTCTCAATCTTCTTTAAATCATAGATGATATTCTTTACCAATGATTAAAAATGATTATCATCTTCTCTCATTTTGAAAAAAAATAGCAGTTTTTATTTCAAAATGTTGAAGGAAAAATTAATTCGCTTCTTAGTTCGATAATATAGAGAACATTTTCTAATTTCAACTGCAGTTTCTATTATTTTTTGTTGCTAAAGTAATAAATACTACATTTAAAAGAGCAATTTTCGAATAAAATTTCTTATATTGATAAAAACAATTACGATGATTAACATATACTATAGCTACATAGATATTTTTAAGTATTTATTCAAATAATTAAGGTTATATACATAATTAAAGAGAAAAAGTTTTATTGAAAATTTTCTCAGATTTCTTTCAATATGACTTGTGAGACAAGCAATATATGCGGTAATTAAATTTTTCTTAAAATATTAAATATTAATTTCTTTGGTAAAATAAATGTAAAAATACACTTTTCTTTTACATGCATTCAATTAATAAACAAACTAAGTCACTAAGTTTAACACAATTTTTGAATAAAATAGTTTTTCGATTTGTTTTGATTATATTGAATTGGAATTTATCTTGAAAAATTTTTCCCACTCAGAATGGTTTTAGTTTCTTGAAAATATTTTTGTAGTCAGTGAGTTATTCTTCGCGTGGTAGATACTCGGAAACTTTATCATGCCAACTTCCATTGAATTTCATTGATAAAGACAAAACCCAATGACATTTTACATGGTGTTAAACCATGTAAAATGTCATGGTTTAACACCATGTAAAATGTCATACTTTTGGGCCGTGGTGGTCTGGTTGGCTAGGGCGTCATTCTCTTTGCCGTAAGATAATGAGTTCGAATCTCGGCTTATCCGAATATGCTGACCAGTATAATGCTGACTGGGGGGCTCGTAAATATGTCTGATCGCAATGCCTTCCATGCTCCCATTCCAAATACCTCTGGGGTGATAGGAATCAGGCCTTAGGTCTTCTTTGGCTTCCTATCTCTAAACTGAAAGACTCAGATGATGCTGTTATCTTTGAGCTAAAGTCGTCGATGGGTACCCTGTTCAAAAACGGAAGGTGCTCATTCTGAATTTATTCACCCAATCCCTGACGGGCGGGCTTGGCTTCGCCAAGTGTCATGAGTAACAACAACTCAAATTTTTAGTATAGAGTGTCAGGGACCTTTCATTCTAATTTACCTGGTCCCTGATGCCCCCCCCCACGCACACGATGACTTCATTTCATTTCAAATATAAAATTTATCTTAGCTTTTACTTTTTCTTTTGGAAAAATTTCAAAATTTATTTTTGTGTCTAAAGTGCATTTTTAAATAGTACATATATATTATAATTTTACATTTCTATTATACATTTATTATACATTTAAATTATAATTATACATTTATATTTGCACATTTCAAATGGTTATGCAAATTTATTTATGCTTCTTTATGTTTACTTGCTTTGAAAATATTATAACAAATGAAGAAATAAAATTTATTCATTTACAGTCATTTAAATATTTTTATAAATTCAATTAAGCATAATTTAAGACAGTTTTCGTGGAATAAAATTTGATTGAAGCTAACTCTACCATTTTTAGTTTTTCTGCAAGAAACTAAATGAAGAAAATACTCTTATGGAACAAATATTTCTTTGTTGGTGCCGAGTCCCCAAAGGGCGGAGAGATTAGTGGCCCTCTTCCCCAGGGCCACAAGGGGCTTAATAGGACAGCTTGTCTGTTCAATATTGGATGCAGAAATTTGATGAGCGCCATCTTGAGTCGTAAACATTTATGGGCCGCAAGACAGGAATTGGTATTGTTGATAGGTTTATTGAAGAAGCCCCTCCCACGCTTCCTGCCTCCCACCACCCATTGTCTTCCTTTTGGAAAGTTATTATGAGACCATGATTGTCTTCAGCAATGTCTTGGAAGAGGGAATTGTTCTGAAATTTAGGGAGATAATTTAATGTGAAGCTTGCAAAATGAATTTCTAATTTTAGAAACAGTCTTTATTAGCTAATATTGAACAACATGTAAAACCTTCAACACGCAAAATATCATCCACGTTAAACTATGATTGATGCACATAACTTCACTATTCTTGCTTTAGTCTAATTAAAATTATTTGTAATTAATTGAAACATAATTCTCCGAAAATATTCTGCAGTTCAAAACAATCGAAATGTTTCAAACATTTTATATATCTATACACAAATTTCTTGATATTAAATTTTTAACTTTAGCTTTAGAAAACAAACTTCATTGGGAAGCAATCACTCTCATGAACTAACAGAAATTATAGACCTTATTTGATTTTCTCCTTTTAAACTGTTTTTATTATGTTTCAAATGCTCAATGTCCTTTTAAAATTATTTTATTGTACTCCGCTACCTTGTGTGATGTGATGAACTGTATTAATTATATGGATTGATTGCCGGCCAATGGCTGAGTGGTTAGCGTTTCTGACTTCCGGGCTGTTGCTGCCGGGTTCAAATCCCAGTTTAGGCATGGACGTTTCCTTTCTTCTTGTGAGATGATAAATTATTATAGCCCGTCCTATACACGGGCTTGAAGTGGTGTGATGTGGGCAATGTTATTTGTGTTTCCTTGACTTGGTTCACAAGTGCCCATCGGGTAAGCTAAAAGGAGGAGTAGTTTCCGGTTTTGTTGTGAGTGACTGGTTCAGTCACCCAGTGTACCACGCCATAGAAGAAAAATATAAATTGATTTCCATATAAAGCCATAAGAATCAACAAATTTTTAAATTATATGTCATTCCAATAAATTAGTAAATTTAGATTTAATTATTATCAAAATTTCAGTTAAACTATTCATTAAATTTCAACGTTAAGTTTGAGCGTTTTTAGGGATTCGGAATATATTAGATTGGGGAAAGATAATCCATTATTTTTTCGGTAGACGTCTGTAGTGATCGATATCTCGTGAGGTATCTATCAAACAATTTCAGATTTATGCTCGTTGAAAAGGTGACATTTGACACTAAAATATCCTCTTGCGGTTTTTTGTTTGATTCATTCAGTTACGAGTACAAGGTCTTAAAAATAGAAGACAACAAACAGAAAATTCGATACATTTTCGGTTTTTCTCTTGTAACGGCGAAAAAGATAGCCGGGTGGCTAAAATTGTGAAAGGTGTTTATCGTCCTATATAAGACTGTCACAACCAGTGACGTACAATTTTTGTTTCGTCGATTCCGTTCGGGTATTTTTGATGTTAGAGATGCACCTCGCCTGTGGATACAGCATCGTCAAAAATTTCAATAAAATATCAAAACTGGTCGAAGTTAACCGCATGTCAGCAGTCGTAACGCGCAAGACCTAAAAATCTACATGAAAGCTGTTTTAAACCTTTTTACAAAGTGAATCCAAAATAAGTTACATTAAGTTCACATAAAAATAATGGATTTCTTTTTCCCCAATCTAATAGATTAAGCGTTAGTTCTGCTCGAATAAGCTCTTCAATACAACAAATGACCGTAGGTTGGCAAATAAACTGAGTCTGAGCGTCAACACCATTTCTAAACAAATTCAAGATTATGATACGGTTAAAAATTTCTACCTGCAAATGAAAATATTTTAAAATTTTAAGTCGAATACGATAAAATTAACGAAGATTATTAATGTCTATGTAATCTTAAAATTCTAGGCATTGTTTTATTTATAACCCTAGCATTAAACTTTAAAATTTTAAATCCAAGGTTTTAAAACAACAGCACGTCAATTTATCCAATAATTTATGAACTTTACCATTGATATAAATCTAAAAATATGCAACAGGTTTAAATGATCAAAATGTCACCCAAATAGAAAACTTCTCGTTTATAATTAGGTGAAACTTAATTTTCTTTAAATTTTAAGTTTAACTCCATAACTAACATAACTTAAGACTTAATTTTAATTTAAGTCTAAAGTTATGTTAGTGTTTTAAATAATCATGTTTCAAAAAATTTAAATATCTCTAATATAATTGAAAGAAATTTAATTTTTCAAATTTTAATTCCATATCTTAAAATCTAAGTTTGAACAGTTAAATTACTGGCAAATATGTATTAGATAGTTTTTTGTTCTAAATTTAAAAAATTTTTTCGTAGAAAAAATTCTAGAATATTTAGAAGACTTTTAAAAAGAAACTTAGTTTTTTGTCAAAATATAGACACAAAATTACTTAAATAAAATAAAAAAATTCCTTAAATAAAACTAAAATTATTAAATATATAAAAATATGCGTAATTAAATTGAATTTTTAATAATAAATTACTAGAATGAATAATATTTTTAACATTTAATTTTAAATAAGTAAATAAAAAATTATTAAATTTTATATATTTAAGTCATAAATCATTAAGTTTAAACTACATATCTGAATATTACCCTTAAATTTCTTGCAACACATATTAAAAATTCCCAGTAATATATGAATTGATTACTTTCGAAAGTATACATAACAAATTGAATAAACAAATTATATTAATTATGTCTTGTAAATAAATGCAACCCAATTAGAGATTTTTTTTAATAAAATCACACTACATTTGCATATAAATTGGTAATAAACTAAATTTTAAATATTCATAGTTTATTTATCTCTTAAAATATTTAATTAATCGCGTAATAAATCTCATTATATTTATTAAATCCCACTTATTTGTAGAAAATCAAAAAAAAAAAATATTGCAGTTATGAATATTTAATTCTGCATTATATTTGCAATAAATATTGATTTAGCGAATACATTTTGAAAATGAGCATAATATTGATTCATAAATGCATTATTTATTATGTTTACTTTTCTTATAAATAGCATTCGACTGAAAATTGTGAGTGGTTAAAATAAGTTGTGATTCAATTTAATTCCATTAATTGAAACTGATTTTTATTATAAAAGAATTTAATTAAGAATTTCTTTTCTAAAAATATCAATTTATGTTTCGTTCACTATTGTAGAAATCGCGTGATGTTATTTTAGACGCTTTAATTTCTTCTATTATTTACAGTTCTCATGCAAACTCTAGATTATATTATTTAGTTATTTATCTTCATGTTTTTTTCTTTTGTTTTGCGAAAAAATTGTAAACGCTTTTGAACCAAATAATTGTTTGATACAAGAAAAAATATTTATATATAAGATTTTTAAAATCAATAAATTGATTGCCTGAAATAAATTGGAATTTATATTTTCTTTTCTGAATTAAAATACTTTATTATATTTATTTGTGATGAACAAAGATTGCGAATTCAAAAGATTTTACTTATATTTAATATAAAAGTGCTTCTTTTTCTAGAGTAATATAATAAATTTAGTTTTTGAAATCACTGTTGAAGTATAATGTATAACTTATAACTTTCTTCTTTTTAAATTGATATGATGTTTTTATAAAGATTATAATTATTTTTTATTCTATTGTATATTGATTAGTATAAGTAAAGTAGATCTAGAAAAAGGCTATAACCGTTAATGTATGAAGGTAATATGATTAATCCTTGAAAATGATAATATTATTTTAAGCAATTGGTTTTTATCTCTCAGACTGATTATAGCATTAGTAAAAAATACAATTTACAGTTGAAAACATTCGGTTATTAAATAGGTAATAGTGATCAATTTTAGAGTGCTTATAGCTGACATTGATGAAATAGAAATGTTACAAGTTGATTGAATCAATCGAAATATAGTGTCTTTGTAATCTAGAAGTACCAAGTAAAATGCACCCACACTTGTTCTACAATCCCTAGAGGTATCTGTGTATTTGGAAGACATTGCGACCGCAACTTTCTTAACGCAGATGAATCGTCTTAAGTGAACACGAGATATTTTTGGTTAATTCGGAAATGTAAGACATGACCGTTCAATAACCAGAACGACATCTTTCCCAACTCAGCCTGTCAGGGACTGGGCGAATGAAGTCAGAAATAGCACTTTGAATAGAGCTTGCTCATATGAAGGTGGAAGTACGACTTTAGCTCATAGAAGGCAGCATCGTCTGGGTCTTCCAATTTTGAGACTGAAGCCACAGAAGACCCATAGCCTAACTCCAACCACCCCCAGGGGTATTAATTTGGACTGGGAACATGGAGGATACAGCAACCCGATATATTTTACATGCCTCAATTGCCATTACTGAACTTGATGGATCTTCGGCTAAGCCGGGATTCGAACTCACTACTTTCCGGAAAAGAGACTGACGCCCTAACTAACCAGGCCACCGTGATCCTAATTAATTAATTTCTTATGCTCATTTAGTTTCATCGATTATTTCTAGATATAAATAGAAAATTATGGAATAATTTTTTCACAATTTATTCTATCTAAAATTCAGTTAAAATATTTAAATATTTTTTGAGGGTGTATAAAAGTGAATGGGAAAATCTAATTTGTAGATTCATATTAATACCAACATTAGAAAGCTTTAAGATATCTTGACAGGTATTAAACATGCAGAAATCTTGATATAGTCAAGATTATTTTAATAACTTAAGTTAGTCTTAAGTACTTAAGCCATGGTTGTCTTATTTTTTGAAAGAAGGTACCTGAAAATAAAACAACATGGTGAAGAGAGAATGACACTTGTGAAACATATTTAAATACTGTTTCACAAGTGTCGTTAAATTTATTCCAAAAGTGTTTGAGATTTATGAAATGTAAATACAATTGAAATGAAATAATTAAACTAATTTAAAAAACACTATAATAATTTAGTGCTCATTAGATTTTTTACGATGGTTTTCCAATTTGTAAACTGGGGCACACTAATATTTTAAAATGTGATCCTTCTTCTTTATTCTGAGAGCATTCTAACTTTTTTAATCTGTATTATTCAGCACTTACCAAATCCATTCTTATAAAAATACATTCCTTTAAACAAATCCTTACCTTGAAATAATAAAAACATCGTCACGGAAAACAAAATTTGTATTTAAAGATACATTTCGTTTGAATGACACATTTCTATCGATACAATTTACAAGAGTTACATAATAGTTGTTCGGGATAACTTTACATAGGGAGTTAAATCAAATCCCCATCGAAACTCCAAACAAATTGCGAGAAAAATCCTAGGAATTGCCCATCCGACATTCTCTTGAAGTAAAGAAAATTACACTAGCTAAAAGACAAAATAAAGTGAAACCTTTTCTTGTGTCAGCTTTATTTTAAATAGATAACTTCAAAAAAGCGCTTGTAGCTCCAGGAGAGGTACCTCTTATATGACCAGTGACAGAATTTGACGTGCCCCGATCCGGTTAGGCGTTTCCATGGCAACGGCTGATGGGATTGCCAGCCCTCCTGAAGTGGCTTTTCGGCAGATCCCCATCACCTCCCACTTTGTGTTAAAGTATATTACATTTGAAACGACAGATTTTATAGTGGATTGTGTTAGGTGCAACCGACAGCGCTGTTCCAAGCTGCTCCGAACAGGGATTAAAGGAAGGCAAACGCTTTTCTCTTCACCTCAGAGAATAACAATTCCACCAGTGAAATTGGAAAGATTATATTAATTTTAAACCATCCATTATTATAAATAAATTTTGTACTTATTAGAAATAATTAGATTTTAGCTGAATTCGTAATTAAGATGGCTTCAGTTGATAATATTTAAAGGTGTCCCTCTGTGAACAACATAAAATCTGTAAATTATTATAAGGTATTATTTTCAGCACCAACATCTTATTTTTCATCAAGAAGATTTTTTCATGAAGAACATAGGTAAAGGAAGATACATGGAAAATTCCCAAATATCATTTCCAATTTATGTTCAAACAAAGAGCAAAATTACTGTTTCCATTGATCACTATTGAACAATGGTTAAGAGTGAACCAAATATCCATTTCAATTTATGTTCAAACAAAGAGCAAAACTACTGTTTCCATTGATCGCTGTTGAACAATGATTAAGATTGAATCAAATATTCTCCATTCTTTCTAATGTGATCCTACCCTTAAACCACGGTAAACTGTATAATATAAATTTATCATCAGAGATAAAAGGATTCATTTTACTTCCAATGAACTATTTGGCACATTAGATTCGATTCTATGTAATATTTATAAGCAAATTACAAGATATTTCTGACAAATTTGAAATGATGTGTAGAATTAAAAATTATCGGATTGTTAGAAAAGTTATTTCGTTTTATATGAAAATGAAAAACGTATAGCAAATAAATATTTTATTAAATTGTATATTGTCCATTCTAGTCCAATACTTTTTGCCACTTTTCCGGTTAAAGCATGATTTCATACTCATAAAATGGTTTGTTTTCACTACCAAAAACCCGATTCAGGTAGGAAAAACGAAATAACTTTCCGAACAATCCAATAGATTTCCACCCTTTAAAAACCCTCTTGAGGAGGTTTAAATACAATGTAATACAAATAGTTTTAGTGGATTATTTGTAATTATATTTTGGAATATTATAGTTTATTATAGTTTATTTTATATATATATATATATATATATATATATATATATATATATATATATATATATATACAATGTAATATTGAACTATTAACATTTTTTAATATCCTTAATTTTCTGTAATATCATTCAATATTACTTTCTTTCAATAACGTCATAAAATATCAGTATTTAATATCTTATATTTAATAATGTAATATATATCTGGAAATTTCAATAAATTTAATAAAATCAGTTTAATCAATTCTAATATTTTATACACTCTTTAAAATTGTTAATGCTCCAAGGCACAATATTCAAGAACTCAGCTCACTCCAAGAAAGATGCGGGTGGTTCCTTTGCTCATTTTAAAATTGTCGTCTTACGTAACAAAAGGGAACTACTAAAAAATATGTACAATATATGATTTCTTTCTTTCTACATTCTCAAAATGTAATTTATTATAATATTATAATTGCTTTTTGTTTTTTGAAATAATTGCTCAAGCACCAAACATGTTTTTAATTTTTCTAATATACTACCAATCTGAAATTCATTAGAACAGAACGCAACCATGTAATAAATTCGTAACTGAAGGAAGTGTAGAAGCATTCCACAAATCATTTCGATTTGTTTCCACTTGATCTATAGATGAGATCTTATTCTGGTTGCAAACAACGTTTAGAATAATGTTTAGAGTAAATAGTAAGCGTCATTAAAATAGCTAACATCATTATTCTTCTGAATCACAATTTTTCTTTAGACTAGGTACAAACTTTTGGCTTCATTGGTGGGCTTTGACGTCCTAGCCAAAGATGATCAAGTAAGATTAAATAATTTGAAAAATAAATATACTCCAAGATTCGAATGAAACTATTTTTATAATAAAAGTTTCAATATTTTATTTATAATAATTATTTTTTAAATATTTAATCATTTAATAGCTTTATTATCCTGCCTCATTAACAAATAATCAAATGTAACCTTAATTTATGTATACGTTCACAGGAAATTTTCACTCACTACTAGAGAATACCAATTGTAGAAAGTGATAATATCCTAGATTTCACTGGCACCAATCATTTTTCCGGAATCCTTGAAAATTGTAACGATAAAGTGTCCAATTTTAAGGATAAGATATCCGTAACATTATTTTCAGTTTATCAAAATAATTATTGAATGCTTTATTACAAGTTTTATATGAAGATACAAATTCTCTTTCGCATATAAATCAATGAATTCCATTCTACATAAAATATTTAAATTGTACTTAAACAATCTATAGTAAAAAGACTAAAAATGTAGTTCCACGAATTTGTTCAATTTTAGTTTTCTCAATAATTTAAATTAAATTCTAGAGATGTGTCTGTGGTACCATCTCTTCACTAGACGAGGTTTAAAAATGTGGAATAATTTATTATTTAAAAGCTTGTAAGAAGTAAAATATCATAGAAGAGGAATATACGTAACCAACGTATTAGTTAGGTAACACGCGTAGACGTTAAGTTCGATACTTAATCAGCATAAGAAAAGTCATACTGAGAGAGCTTATACACGCAAATAAATATTCCTGAGATCAAATTTTCAGGTATTAAGCTGTGCATGAAGAGAAAGATACCAATTCAAATATCGATCTTGCTGCAGGAAAATGTCTCAAAATTACAAGAAAATTAACATTTAGCGACCAATCAGAAAAAAATATGTAATCAATAAAGTACCACAATACCACAAAAAGATACATTAATATATATAATTTTTCTGAATTGCTAAAATGAGAACGAATAGCCCTATTTTAATATTTCCGCATTTGGAACTAGTTTAAGTATCGATAAATTGTGCGCTGGACTGGTGAAACTATTTTGATCCCTTTAAAGTACCAATAAAAAGCCTTTTCATCAAATTTTTATATCTTAATTTGCATATTATTTATTAAAATTAAATGTCTTGTTTATATAGAGATCTAGAAAATTTTTTTAAATATCTTTATAATAGACACAAATGAAGAAATTTCTTTTGATTGTTAATCAGAAAATATTTAATGCTTTTTGAATGACGACATAATATATATCTGCATAATGTATACAAATCTTCCAAATATAGCATACTTTCACTTTTTACCTTGCAGGTAAAGAGTGAAAGTATGCTATATTTGGAAGATTTGGATGCATTTATTTTGCTGAAATCAAAATTCACCAACTTGCAATATAAAAGGAAAATACTTTTGAATCAAAGGCAACTGCTTTGCCTGGTTTTATAGGTATAACGAACTTCAGTTTAAATAGGAAATTCAAAATAAACATTGTCACAGCACTTCAAAACTGACTCTGTGTGATAACTGTTAGATAGTATCAGATTTATCAAAGAAATATTTAAAGGTAGAATTAAAAAATTAAGAATAATTAATTTAAATTAATCTAACAATTTTCAATTCAGTGATGAATCGTAGAAGATTTAAACGATAAAACAGCTCTTTATAAAGAGAATGTGTTATCTTTGATTGGTTTTTGTCTGCACAAATCCTTTTCTAACATTATAATTAAAATTTTTTAATTAAAATCAAAACGCGTATCATGTTATAATTCAGTAAAAGAATCATTGAATATATAAATGTATCATGAGTTGTGTTACATATATATATATATAATCGTTTTATATGTTATTTTGAATTTCCCCTTCAAATAATTATATGAATGGGAATATATATCTGAAGAGAGAGATTTTAACTTTCTTCACTATTTAAACTAAATTATAAAACGCAAGGTTCTTTTTTTTTTTTTTTTGCTTAAGGGGATACGCGTAAAAATTTTTTTTGCAGTAAGTAACGAAGAGTCATGTAACTATATTTTAAATTATTAAATATCTGAAATCGATAAGTGGAAGCAAATATAATATGGACGTAACTCCCCAGTTGGTACTTAACTATAGTAAACGTAAAATTTAAAATATCGGTAATATGAAACTGCTTTTAATGGAAAAAAATTTAAACTCAATCCTCTATTTATTCAGCTCTTAAATGGAAGTTCTCAAAGCGAGGATTCCTAAAATCTGAAATGATGATACACTCAAATGTATCATTAAAAAGATCTAAAAAGCAAAAAAAAAGGCACCATATTCGATAAGAGAGGTGGAATTTTCCTCTTAAATTACTGCCTCTAACGATTGTTTGTATCGCCATAAAATTCCTAAATCGCATTTAAACTAAATCACTTCGCGAAAAGTTCATTACTTTGTTATGCTCTTGAATCGGAATCTTCTTCCCCAAGTAATGAGAAATATGGAGAAACAAACTGAAAAGCACATTAGCGCCCAGAAATCGAATCGCTTTTCTGGGAGATATATAACTTTGATTAAGCAACCACCCTCTGATAATAAAGAAAAATCTCTCGAAAAGTGGTGGGCGATATAGAGACTAATCTGGGTTAAGAAGAACTCAGCACCAACCCTTTTCCTTCGATATCAGAAAATTCACCGGGCCCGCATAGGTGCACAAACAAATCAAACTCTATCACAATTTAAACTAAGCTCTTCGGCAAATAAATAAATAAATTGCGTTTTGGGTCCATCCTTCTACATTTCGTTTTCAAGTAGCTATTAGGAAACTCTTTCTTGGTCGCTGTCGAATTCGAGACTTAATTAAAATCATGGCTGCTCATATTTCAAACCGCTGATTAAACATTCCGATCGCATAACTACAAGGCGAATTCAGCGACAGACAAGGCTCAGGTGTGGGTGTTGGGGGGTATTCTTCGTGGTGCAAGCGAAGAATGAAAGTGGGCGATTAGCAGAAAATGGCTGCCCGCCGATTTGAGAGGGAAAACTCGTTGTCAAGGTGTAATGGATAGAGTGATTAAGTTTCCTTACTTCCGCATCTTTTGAAGAAGGAGTTTTAATTAATGGAGCGACCTCCAAATTTGAGGGTCTTCAAGAATCCGTCTGAGGGTGATGGGTTGAAACTATTCGGTGTAAAAGGGTTATTTACTGCTTCCTTGCTAAGTGCGTGAGAGAGGACAGCTATTGTATAAATGTGAAACGTAGAAATAAAGATTCGTTTCAAAATCACGTCATAATAATTTTCCGATTGTTAAAATGATCGGTGAATTTAAAATCGGTTACATATTATTTACTCAAGGAAAACACTAATTTACAGCGACATTTATTATAGTAAAAGTTTCATTAAGCTCTTGTATAGACATATGAAAACCAAAATTATTTTTAATGACCAAATTAATACGTATGATGAAAAGTTCAGATATGTCCATCTGGTAGGCTTATTATTTATCTATAAGTGTTTAAAACTCGGAAATACTGAAAACATATATTTGTTTCTGTAAATGTATAACGTTAATGCTTTCTTTCTTGTTGACTGAATCTTGTAAATACAACTATTAGCCATATTTGTACCAAAAAAGAATCAAAAGGGTTTGACACTATAAATGGTATGATTTTGCCACGTTTTCCATATTAAACTATACCATCAGACAAATATTAAATTACATGCATAGGCCTCTAACCATGAGTTTTTGGCTAAGTCAACCAATGAAATTTTATCTTGTAGACACATAAAATATTGTTTTTCCTCTTAAGGATATAACGCCTTCTAAATACATATTATCTACTACTTTTAAGGATATTCAATTATTAGAAGAGTTGATGCAAAAAAACATAATTGATTATAGTGTACGTGAATATTAAAATGAGGCATTCATATGCTAACAGAACTACTTATACAATGAATATGACAATATTAGTTAATATTGAAGCTCCATTTAGGTCCGTATGATACCTAAACTAAAAATTATTAGGCATGTTATGGAGCACTTTTAATAAATTTAAAATTTCCAAAAGGAACATTTGTAGATTGAACTGTGCGCCAAAAAATCTGATTTATATATCTATGCACGCAACTAATTTTCCGAAGAAAATATGTTAATTTCATTTAATTATTGTCAATTTGTTTATTGTAAACTCTCTTTTCCTTCTACGAAATTGAATAATATTTTTGCTACCATTAACTGTGGCATCCTAAAGTAGATAGAATCGCTATCAATAGTAGTAGGTAGCATAGCTCCTTTAATCGTTATGCTACCTACTACTTAAAGGAAATGTAAGGCATTCTAATATAACTCACATAGTTTGCCTTCCAAGAGAACGTTTGAACAGTAATGTTTCATATTTAAGTTTCACAATTAATATAAACTGAGAAATGCTGAAACACCTACACCAATAAAAATTCATGCAGAAAGTGGATATGCAGTATTTATCAATGACTGGGATTGAGCCTGGGACCTTCTGCTCAGAAGAAAGCTAAGCAGCCATTAGGCTACGGAGAGTCAAAGTCACCATTAACTTGAAGGGCTTTTTTAAGAATTTTTGGACATTTATGCCTATGTATTTCATATTTTCTAATAACCATGCGAAAATAGTTTCATATAGGCTTAATTGGGTGCAGAAATAATTTTAATTTTACTGTATAAAAATATGCTTAAACTGTAAATTACAGAATATAAGGAATTTCTTAAGAGATAAGATTTTAAAAAATTGATTACCTACTGGAGACATATTTGATATCCATTAAAATAAATTTCACAATATAAATAACTTTTATCTGTAAGTTATTATAATATATATGTGCGTAATTCTATATGACTATCAAGTTGTTTTTACAGGTAATATGTTTGAAAATGAATTATGCTATATTCGTACGTTTAAATACTTAGAACTGTTGCCCATTATCCTAAATCTAATTCATAATTGAAATGCTGACATAATTAAAATGACTTATTCTGCAGCATGACTAGAAAGTAAAAGTTATGCATGTAATTTAGAAATATAATGTAATGCAAAATAATAAATGTCACAATTCGGAATACTTACTGATAGAGTTTAAGTTCTTGTTTAAGTTTAAGAATTTAAGTATTTACGGATAGAATCAATTTACTGATAGAATTATAGTCATAAAATTATTCTTAAATTTCTATGTAAATTTTATACGTCTTTCTTTTCAATATCATCACAATTTAATTGTAACAATATTGATAATTATTGTTTTTTATTCAAATAATATTGGTACATTGAACCAAGTTCTTTGAATTAACGTAAGAAGAAAGTGTACATAAGGGTAAGAAGAAGATGCATGACACAGCTTAATTAATATACAATGATAGTTAAAGTTATGTAATTTTAATGTTGACAATTTACAATTCGGAAATTTTTATCTTCCACTATTTTTATAAAAGTTGAGTGCCCGAAATCGTCAAGTTATATTAAAACCACCAAATGTGTTTCAATAATGGCTTTGATAAGCCTCAAATACGATACAAAGCATAAAATAAATATTAGAAACAGGGGTGAGGAGACGAAAAACGTGAGACACTTCAGTAATATTATTTTTTTGCTGGGTCTTAAGAACTTTTAAGAACAGAATGCAGGGAAGAATTGAAAAGAGTAGAAACTATCTTTTGCTGAATGGAATGAGGGAGATGACGGACCGCTCGATACACTTAAGGGCACCCCTCGAGTCACTTCCCCTCACCCCTCGGAAGAGGGGGCGACCCTCCCAAAAAATTCAATACCAGCTTAAGAATCGGTGGCGTAATTGAATTCTTATCGTTTCAATATGGATGCTATTAAATATAGTGGGGTCGTATAAGCAGCGTCTTTCAACGCTGGATTCCGCCCCGGCATCACAAGCCTTCGACTGTAACCGCACTCCCTCGTAACCCCCCCCCCCACTTCAACAGCACGAGATTGTACAAAAAATAATCTTAAGAAGTATTTTTTGCAGTATATATATATATAGATAGAGACATGCCGATGCCGCAGTACGGATAAGGGAAGGTGGGTGTCTTGAAAAATAGGAATAGGACTCGAGAATAGCAGTTGGATGAGAGGGAAACGAATTTAAGGAGGGGAAGTGGACGAATTACTCTAAGAACAAGAGTTAGAAAAACACACTTAGGACTGTTGTTTTCACAGTTGTAAAGGAAATTGATTTTTGGAATTGGAACTGATGGGAGTAAATAGGGCGGAGTTTTGTTTCAGAGGGCTTATTCAGCTATAAATTCCTTAAATAAATCTCCAAAGTACTATCAAGTTTATTTATTTTTTAGAGGCGGATTAAACTGAAACTGTATTTTCGTTGGCTAACCCGTATTTACGAATGTTTTCAGATATATTTTAGCTACTTACTTGCATGTTTGAATTTAGAGATACAGAAAAAGGAGACTAATTCCCTATATATCGCTGGAATGAGCAAAATCAATGAAAATTGTTCCGCTTCTTACAGTCATTAATATTTCATGATTCATGATAGAATATAGAAATTTTACTCATTCTTAAGGTGATTGTTTAATTATATAAATATCTATAAAACAAGACAATTTTTTCGGCACATGAAAGACTATAGCAACATAAAGAGGCTTTAAATGATATTAAAACCCATTCTTGACTGTTTGAATGAATAATGTTGAAATCATGAATGAATATTGCTGTTTGAATGAAAAATGATGAAGTAAAAAATGTTTGTTATTAATAAAGAGGGAAAATTGATGGTAACTTTAAAAATTTTTATTTCTGGTGCTTTGAAGTCTTACAAAACTTTAGTAATCAGTGCTTATATTAAAAACTTATAATAGTAAGAGTTAATAATTCTGGTATTGTAGCAATCAGTATACTGAAAATTAAAATTTTGCAGAGGATTGTGACTAATAGTTTTACGTTAAATACTACTTTGGTCTTAAAGCGTATTGTTTAGCCATTAAGAGTAATTAATTTTTACTAAATAAATTCTCATCTTTAATGGTAGACGAGAAATATAAAAGTATGTCCCACAATAATTTAGTTCAACTCAATAGCAAAATTCCACATTTATATTTAAAGAATTACTATTTAGATCTTTAGGATAAATAATTCTTTTATACTAGAGTTTTTAAATTTTTTTTTTGGCATTAAAATATTTACAAACCGACGCTTGTTGCTTAGTAATGTATATTTTTTTAATAGCTTGGCTTTGGGGGACTGGACCAGTCACCCACAACAAGGCCGGAAACAGCTATTCATTTTAGCGTTACTCGGTGGGCACATTTGAGCCAAGTCTGAAAGGTACGAGTAACATTGTCCACGTCACATCACCACAAACCCGTTTATAGAGAGCCACATTCAGCCATCATTTCAGAAGAAGAAAGGACAAAGATACACAGGGAGAAAGGAAACGTCCCTGAACAAACCGGGATTCGAACCCGAGACCAGGAGTCAGGAATACTAACCACTCAGCCATTGGCCGGCTGCTTAGTAATATAACTTAAAGAAAATGTTTGCCAAATATATATGCCAAATACTATATTTTGGCACATATATTTGATGCATATTATGATAACGAGTCAATCATTTCTTTTTCTTTAACAAATATTTTTCATGTGTTATAAAATGTGATTTTTTTAGTATCATAAGAAACCTAAAATATCCACTATGTAAGTCTTAATCATAATTTAATAATTAGTAGGGAGACATGATTCCCTACCGATAAATATAAAAGGTGAAGCACAAAACCTTTAATCACTGATTTGAAACATCTTGGATTTGATTTCCACTTCGAATATGGTTGCTTGTCGCTGCGTAAGGGATAGCTTAATTTTAAAAGGCATTGTAAAATGTCTGATCATCCACTTTGAATTGACTTCAAAGAGTACTTTTAATAATGAGTAGTATTCATACGTCACGAGGGAAAATTCGCTGTAGATTTTAGGGAGGATTCAGAAAAGCATTGAATACCAAGACATGATCCTTCTCATGATTTTCTGTTGGGATTTGGATAGAATCATGGATATTTCACTCAAAAATTGCCCATTACCAAGCCATGATAAATTGGAACGATACTGATATTTGCAGTGTGGTTAAAAATCCATTTTGTATACTAGATCATCATTGAATCTGCTCTAGTATGAAAAACGAAACATCAGGTTCAAAAAACCTATAAATAATAGTTTACCCATATTGTAATGGTTCACCTGCCATAATGCTTCATTTTCAAGCAAGACATTTATTCATATTTTTAAGTACTGGCAAATGAAATAGAATTTCGAGTTCGTTGAAAATAATGGTATATGTACTCTTCAAAAAGTGTATTTTATTTCATTTAACTATCATAAGAATAAACGCAACAGATATAAGCAAACTCACATTACCTTCTAGATTTTGTTGTTTTTTTTTAATTTAAATGAAGTCTAAATCAATGTAGGAAAATGTTTTATAGATATTGAGTTGTTTGGAAAGTTATTTCGTTTTATATGAAAATGAAAAACCTATAGCGAATAAGTATTTTATAGAATTGTATATTGTCAATTCTAGTCCAATACCATTTGTAACTTTTCTGGTGGTAGCATGATTTCTTACTCATAAAATGGTTGGTTTTCATTAACAAAAAATTGATTCAGGTAAAAAAAACGAAATGACTTTCCTAACAACCCAATAGATTGCTTTGAGTGTGAGGGTTTTTATAAGTAATTAAACATTATATTCAAAATCGGTAAAAATTTAACAGTGTGTAATTGAAAATATAAAATCTTAAATTAAAGTACCTTTTAAAGCAGAGATTTTTTTCAAAAGCAGATTCACAGGTTATGTTTGCTTGTCACACTGAAAATGTTTTTGCATATGAAGATTTCAACGATTGAAACCTACTATATAAAACAAAGAATTCAATATATAAACATCTATTCTTGAAGTGAAAATAGAGATAATGATATTTATAACTGAAAGCTAGAATGTCCATTCAGCTAAATGTATAACTTCATTAAATGGGGTCCATGAAACTCAACCAAGAACTATTGCTGCTCTAAATATGTCTATACACAGAAAATCTTAACAATAGAAAATAATATATGACAATACTGTTTAATTGAATAGACACACAGTATTGGCAATGATGCCGATTTATATTGAATCTCTTAATAGCGATTGAAATTTTAAGATACATTGAAGTGATAATGCCACCATTACAATTGAGGTGACAAGAAAATTTAAAATACTATCTCAATGGTCACAAAAGATGCGAATTCATAAGTTTATTATAGGATTTGACAAATAGTATTGATGTCATTTGTTATAAAAATAAAATAACTAATTTTGTTTCAATAATCTAATATCTGGATAATATTCCAAATGAAATTTTCTAGAAACAAGTCATAAATGAGACCAAATCATTCAATATTATTTTTTACACATCTACAAACTTCTATAAAATAAAGTTTAATATAATATTAAGCTGCAACCTAAGATCATGGGTATTATAAAATACAATATTATTGCATAAGACAAAGGAACAGAAATAGTTTCTATGTAAGCATTGTAGTTTAAATGTAACCGTCCGGTATTTCGTCTCATTCTCGTTCGCCAATATTTCACTCTAAAACTCCATTAGATTTTGTACTTGGAAACCAGTGGCGGCTGGA
>JAPDSC010119860.1:0-12453 GCA_026290005.1 Latrodectus geometricus | reverse complement strand
TTTTAAAATATTAATTCATATTATCATTAGATTAATGTTACCTCCCTACTGTTCATATTATTGTGATTTAACTGACCCTAGTTTTGTAGATAGATGTTTCATTGAAATTTAAGTTTCAGCTAGAACCTCAAATGTATATCAATCACAATCATTCAATCAAGAAAAATGGCACCGCCCTCTAGTGTGTGAAAATATTTGGGTAACCATATTATATAGAGTACAAAGGAATGAATCATATATATTTTTAAACATTATTTACATGGGAATCAAACTCTTCGGATTTAATTCAATTGTCATT
The DNA here is from genome assembly GCA_026290005.1 of Latrodectus geometricus. Taxonomy (NCBI): domain Eukaryota; kingdom Metazoa; phylum Arthropoda; class Arachnida; order Araneae; family Theridiidae; genus Latrodectus; species Latrodectus geometricus. The sequence continues at coordinate 12,155 of JAPDSC010119860.1, read as the reverse complement.
AATATAAAACTGCACGTTCCTTGTATCATATTGACGATTTAGAAGTTAAATTACATTGGTAAATAGTTTAATATAAAAGGATAATTTCCTTTATTGATAATGCAAACATACCTTTTATTCATATTATGACATTTTATCTCGATTTTATTTATTTTTCGGAAAACAAATTCATAAATTTTAGCATTTTTTTTAAATATTTAAAATTAGTCACCAATTTCTCTTATAAAAGTTAAAGTTTTATATATCTTTTGAGCAGAATTTATTAGAACAGTGAAAATCTATATTTTTGCTCATGTAGCTTCGTTACCTGCATAGCTCCAAGGTTACGAAGCTGGAAAATAGACGCATGTTAAGTCGGAGAATCGCTATAAAAGCTCTATGAGAAGAAGGATTTCAGTTATTAATTAGCTGTTGCGGAGCCTTTATAGGGTATAAACGTAATTACTAACCAAGAAATTGTTTGTTATAGAGGAAATTATCTTTTAAGGAAGATATTGTTGATATGAAAGAAATGTAAAAAACCAATTTTATGTAACAATTGAGCTCTGACATTGTGTCATGACGGTTGTACACAGTTGAAGAAAATAAATAAAAAAAAGTTAATGGCCTCTTGTCGGGTGCCGACGGCCATGCCATGATGGGGATACCGGTCTTCTCCGCCCCCTTTTCAAATAATAACCATAAATAAATTAAAATAATTATAAACTCAAATCTTAAACTTAAATTCTAATTTCAATTTTTCTAAAACTATTTAAATTCATTATGACAAACAAGCTCGCTCCTATAAGGGAAATTTTCGACTGAAGATACGTGGCAATAGCCGCTGGAGCTTCGCCCCCATAAGGCAAACCCTCGTCCTAAGCCATAATAGGGAGCGTCATTGTCAAAAATAAATAAGTGGATGTCGTGTACATTAACTCACTGGAGACTGTGTGGGGCACAAAATCATCCCACGTTTAGGAATGGGCATTGTTATTTTTTTACCTGCCTTTACTTTCTTCGTATGCAATAAGCATTTCCCAGAATTCATATGGTATCAGGTGACTATGCCCCAAGCGACAAGTATTGCTTCAAAACTTTTTGCAGAAACAACTCAGATTTATGTTCCAGAATATTTTCACATTCATGTTTTACTTCTAAGAAATAGTATACAAACAAAATATTAGCTGAATAAAAAAAAAAATAGAATCCAGAGAACTTGAACATTGATGAAAATAAAGAAACTAAATTCGGAGAAAATATTTTTGTAAGCAAATAATAACTCCAATAAGTTATCTTCTTTCCAATAAATCAAAATATCATGCTAAATAATATATTTCAAAACATAAAATTCTTTCCTTAGCAACTACTTTAAATATAGCTGTCAAAAGAGGTATTAAGATTGTACATAAAGTTTGTTTAATAAGCATAGTAATCTACGAATTTATCCACTAATCAGTAATTTTTTGTTTAAAAAGCATAGAGCTGCGGTATTTATAAACAATAGTAAATTACGAATTTATCCAGTAATCAGTAATTGTTTGTTTAAAAAGCATAGCAGCTGCGGTATTTATATAAACAATAGTAAATTACGAATTTATCGACTAATCAGTAATTGTTTGTTTAAAAAGCATAGCAGCTGCGGTATTTATAAACAATAGTAAATTACGAATTTATCCACTAATCAGTAATTGTTTGTTTAAAAAGCATAGCAGCTGCGGTATTTATATAAACAATAGTAAATTAAGAATTTATCCTCTAATCAGTAATTGCTAGCCAGATAAATTTATCACATTAACAATACACAGAATTTATATTCACAATGAATTAATTAACGAATACTTTGTGAAGGCTTTTTAAAAATATAGCAATACAAAGTCGTTACTCTTTTTGAAAGGATAACGGATATGTAAACAAAATACACTTGCTAGCCAGATAAATTTATCGCATTATTCACATCGCCAACCCGCTGAATTTCAGCCAAAATTTGTTACTCAACGGGCATGCGTTAGAATTCCCATCTGGAGACGAGCTTTGAAGGACTCTATCTCGAGACACTAGTGGCGATGAGAGGCTTCTAGAACTGAGATTCTGAAAGAGTGACGTCACACACTACGCAAAGGAAAAAATCATATAGCGCCATCTAGTGGGGAAAAATGTGTAAATGAGAGAGAATTTCATTATTTACCGCTATTTTCAAATGATGGATATGAAATGTAGTTTATGTGATTTCTGTGCTAAAAAGGAAGAGATTAAAATTCCTGTGTGTAATGAGCATAACATTACTCTTGAATATGAAGATTTAGAGTTCAATTCACTCGAAGAATTCGAAAAGTTTAAAGGTAATTTAGAAAATGAAACGAATTCACAATTCATCAAAACTGTGGAGGAAGCAAAAAAAAAAAAAATAAAGTAGGTAGTCAACACTTTTATTTTGTGTGTAACTGCTCAAAACAAACAGCGAATTAATACTGAAAATGAAACGAAGAAAATTAATTTGTACTGCCCATCATCAATAAAGTTAACAGTGTCTTCAAATGGAAGTGGCAAAGTGCATTTTTGCAAAACCCACTTAGGACATAAAAAGGTAAATAACAAGCATCTTGAGTGTCCTTTGTGTGATTTTACAGAGTTAACAAAAAATTTCGAAGTTCCAAACATGATATTAGGCTTGAATATGATAATTTTTACCATGTAATTGATTAATACACTTTTTTTAATATAAAGCCTAGTTATCATTAAGAAACATTGAAATCTCTTAAAATCTAATATTGGCTGCAAGGTTTTCTAACAAGAATATTCCAGTTTAAAATTATTTCTTTTAATTTGATCTGAATAATTAAAACTACAATAAAATGAAGAAGTACTAAAAATATGCACAATTTAATGCACTTTGTGTAAAACAATTTGAATATAAAAGTAACACAAAAACCTATATTTTAACAATAATGTATGTATCATGAGAGTCAATAAGGTAAACAATTGTCAGAAAGCAATGTTTATTAAGAAACTGTTTTTATTTTATCATAATGAAAACATAATTAACAAAGTAATTGCTAAGATACAACTTCCATACCAATTTGAAAAAATTCTCTTTTCTAGTGCCTTACGCTTAGCTAAATCAAAGTAAATTAATAAATTATAAATATGAGAAAGTAAAAATTATAAACAATTATATTTTACCATTAATATTTTTAACAAAAAAGTACACAATGAGATCATTTTAGGGATCACTTGATAAAAATTGATCAATGCAACACTTGTAAATTAAAACATAATTTATGTTCAAAATAAATTTTACACATATAACAAAAACATATGAATAGATTGAATTCAATAATAAGCTTAGAATTACTATTATGAAACTAGTGATAGAGAGTATTTATGGTAATAATTTTGGCTCTACAGTTTTGATAAGTCATTAAAATAAAATTTTTTATAGCTTCTTATAACTATAATTCACTTTATTTTGAGATATATTTAGGTATTGATTTTAAAATTAGGCAATATAAAAATAATTTTCAACATTGAGAGTAATTAGACATGTTTGCTAAAAAAAATTATAATCATAAGATTTTTGAATGAAAAATATTCTTAATCATCTTCATGAATATTTAATTCCTTAGTTTATTAAGAAATTAAATATCCACGAAAAATGTTTGAGAATATTTTTCCATAACTAATATACAGAATTTGTAGCTTAAAATAATTATATGTGTTCCTTAAAAATTCTTCGAACATTTTTTTCAATGACACCTAATGAAGAATGACCACACACAAATAAAATTTTAAAAAACAGATTATTAAAGTGATTAATTGGTATAATATATATTGTTGTTTATACCTTTTATATTCCTATTCCTCTATAAGTGGTTCTTTCTAAGTAATCCAAAAAGTTTGAGAAACAAGTCCTCGACAACTCATGCGCTGCAATTACTTTTTTAATTAAATTGACTAAAAAATATTGTTGCCGATTTAAATGTAAATAATTACAATAACTATCATCAATGCCTACGACAATCTAGTAGAGTATCTATATAATATAATTAGTTATACCCTTAAATTACATAAATCACTCTTGAATTTTGTATGCTTATATCATTCTAAAATTTTCCATGCATATTCTGATAGGATACATGCTTTTTTAAAGCAACCTGATGAATTTTATCTACTAATTAATACATAACACATTTCATGTAAATTAACAGTAAATTTATTAAAATTAACAGAACTTAACGACATTCAGCTACAATATATGAAAATTATTAAAATTTGAAAAATACCTATAATATAAAAAGTTTGAAATTAATTTATTTCTCTTGTCATGAAAGTCAACAATACTGAAAAATTGCTTAAGTTATTTGAAAATCCAATATTGATACTATAAATTTGTCTGCAACTGTGTTTTACAAGAACAAACTATTTGGGTATATACTTTGTACACAAACAATGAAAGTTACAAAAAATGTGTGTGTATGTAATTTATACATAATTTTGAAAAGTAGATTACTTGTTATATATGATTAAATCGTGTATATATTTTTCATCAAGATGATAATAATAAACCGTCATTAGCAACTTGATGCATGTTCGTAATTATTTTTTATAATCTTATAATTACAGTTAATTGACAAATCTTTCTAGTCGTGTTCGGAAGACCATGGGTTTGGTTCCTCACACGACAATAATTTAGTGCTGGTAAGTGGCTTATGCATATCTCTCTCTCTCTCTGCATATCAATTGCTTTTGTGACTTAAACTTTCAAATTTGTCTTGAGCATTTGGTAATGTTTTTTGGTCATTCGTAAAGCTATTGATTTTGTTTTTACATCTTCAAGCAAAAATTGGAGCTCTTCTTTAGATGTTGCAATGGTCAAAAGTTCCTAAAAATTCCACATATATTGTTTTTTATATCCTCATTTGATGACATATTATTTTTTAATTTTACATTAATTATATCTTTTTCCTCAATCCTGTCACTTAGGGAAAATGTATGTTAACTATATGTATTTGCTTACATATAACAAATTGAATTTTATAATCTAAACATGTACACGAATACCTATGAGTGCATACTCGCATGTTACATCATAGGTATCTAAATTTCTACTGGATGTTTGAGCCTTATTTAAAATTATAACCCAGAACTTCCCCTGGCTTCATTTCAATAATGTTCTATTTTGGTACATTTAAAGCTGTTGTTTTCTCATTAAAGCCAATTCATGAGTTAATTTGCATTGTTTCATGGAAATCATGCTACCAATTAATTTTCTGTCCATTGCATTTAAGATGATTACCAAATATTCACCCAATCTTTTCATAACTTTTCCCCAAGCCTCTTCGTATTTTCTCTCTCGACGCCATCGTTCAAGTTTCAAGTTGGTATTTATTTTTATGCATAAACGACTACTGTATGCCCATTGCTGAGTCCTGTTCATATAGAATTTTCGGAAATACTCATCGAAAGATTTTGTATGCTCCTTATCTAAAAGTTTTTTTTAAAAAAAGAATTCTGAAATTTGTAAAACTCATTGTCTTTTTTATTGGTCAAATGATACTAACCATACTGTTTCTTAACGTTACCTTATAGCAAATATAATTTCTTCCCTGGTCATGTCTTCTCTTTTATTTGTGCAGTTATTAGTGACAAAAAAAGTAACCTTTTTTTTGTCACTAACTATTAATTTGGCTCCAAAATGTAAGAATTGTAATTGTCTTTTGTGTGAGAATTGTGATTCTGTTGTGAATGAAATGATTGACTACACAAATAATTGAAATAGGCTGAGAGGGATTGTGTTTGCTCTGATTGTATTCATACTTAAAGGATTTTAAACAATCTGAAATACCATGTAAATATACTACACTTACTGAATCTTTGAAAAATTCGAGTTTTACTATATATCAGGGAGAAAGAGTAATAACTGTTTCAATCCAAATAACTATTAAAAGCCAAAATTATTATTTAAAAAAAAATAAAAAAAACTGACTTTACTTGACTGACTTAGAGATCAAGTAATAAATGAGATAACATTTGATTATTTCCTTGGTATTCGTTGCATGGGCATCCGTTAATGGCATAAATAAAATGGCGAAAGGTGAAATTGGCTCTTATATATATATTTATATTTAAAAAAAATGGAGCTCACTTTAAATTTGAACTGGTAACGGAGAATAAAATTTCTTATCTAACAGCAAAGCTAATCTATCGACTTTACATGAAGGTACCAATAAAATAATTTCCTAAGATGTTCCTCTTACAACAGATACTACTGAAAAAAAATGGAGTAAAAGAAAAAAAGAGTTCGTTTAAAAGAAAATTCTCAATGAAAAAGAAAACATCAAAAAATATAAACAATTAGAAACAACGAATGGAGTGGAAAACTCTAGTACTTAAAAGCAGAAAATAAATCATTTCATATTATTCCAAGAAAGGAGAAAAAGAATTATGGCAGGCCATTAACGCTTTTTCGGCTTAAGATCATTACTGAAATCTCACTTAATCAAAAGAAAGACAAAGATCTTGCTGAATAAAGAAAGCATTGATCAAAAGTCAGTTTTAACTTATGCCTCAGAGATATGGACTGTAACAAAGTGAAAAAAAGAAATGATGTTAAACACCTCCGAAAGGAAGACCTGACGAATCATGTCAGCGATAATAACTGATATGAATAAAAGATATAATTTCAAAATGTGGCAGATTTTTAATTATTATATAGATTTAATGTATAGAATTCATATTTACAACCAAGATAAATTAGTTAGCTAATGTTTTATCATATTTATAAAAACATTATAACAGTAAAAGAAAGTAAGGTATACTAGCATTGGAATAAAAGCACTTAGATTAAAAGGAGCATATTATAACAGTAACCTGTTTAACTTGTAGACATAATTACTAGTAACGTGGACTTATCGGATAATTTATAAACCAAACGTTCACTTCGCTCTGAATCGTAGACAAAACTTGTTATCATGTGCGAATGCACTAAAATTCACATAACCAGCCGACTTTCTCGACTCTACCTTGAGATTCTAATGTCAAATATCATTCATTTTAATAGTATATATAAAATGTAGAGTTTAAATAGACTAAAAGAATTGAAATAAATTATAAATTTTCAATACAACATTAAAACACAGAAAAGATAATTTCAACAGCAAAAGATTTTGGTAATCGATATGTTACATAAATATGACTTTCGTTTTGAAATTCAATAATGTTTCCAAAATACTTAAAAATTGTTTGTAAAATGTAATTGCATTACGAAAAGTAGTCTACAATAATTCCATAAAGAAAAATTGCATTTAATTTGTTTCTTTTATGAGAAAAATTCCTAATATCACACAGAAAAAAATTATTTGGGCCAGAAATTTGAAAATGTTGAGTTAAAAATGTTTAAAAAATTTTAAATGGAAAATACAAGATCCTGAAGCCTCATAAAACTACTATTCGTTATGCCTAAACTAAAAAGAATTGTTATGGACAAATGTAAGTGTTTTGGAGAAAGAGTGAATTATAAGTTCAAAATACTTGTTCTGATCACAAAATGTATATAATATATATTTATTTGTATAAATGGCAACAGTTAATTATTTGTAAAGGAACGTAGAGGAAAGAATGTCCTGAAACTGGTTTGCAGCAAGCAGGGAGCCAATTATAATTCTAGAAGGAAAGGAGGAAGACCCAAAGTCGAAGAGGTTCTCTTAAAAAATAAGCAGTGTCGTGGCGAACGATTGCATTTTTAACAGCGGGGCACATTAATGGACTTTCGGAATAGAAGGGTTTCTTCAGGAGACTTAAAACAACTAATCATCAACGAACGAAAGTGGAGATTGATTAGTTGAGAACAAAAATTTTTTTCTAAAAACTCAATTTGATAAAGTACTGCTTATTGGGACAACTCTGAAAAGACCGCAAATCACAGGATTCAATTGAATGCTGTTTTATAACTGTATACATCGCGGGCAAGACACTATTTGATAAAATACCAGAAACTTCTGAAGTCATTATATCAGCTCTTCCTAAACTATCTTATATTTATACTAGCCCCGCCTCACAAGTTCGAGGAGGGGCTTTCGTTTTATTAGACGCAAAGTGGAAAAGATTCTTTTAAGGATATCTTGCATTAGAAAATTAAAATAAATGTAAATATATATTTCCTGGTAACTCTTTATAAACTTCTGCAAAGTTTATATGATATCATTTAATTTTTGTGGAATAATTATTAGATGATTTATGAATTTAACAATGTATGAATGCGAATCCTTTTACCAACACTGATATAATAACAAAAATTCCTTTCAATAATTATTCACTGTTAAGTAAAATAATACAACAAATAATTTCGGGTTTTTTTTTAAATCTTTTGATTTGCTGTTCTGTTATGTGCTGCTGTAATAATTGTATTATTATAGGGAGTCAAAGTGTTCGGTAACCAATATTATATTTTCCTTTCTTAAGAACTCGCCATTACTTAATAAACTAGGAGTTTTTGCAAACTTATATCTGTAACTATATGAGTCATCATGCAAGCACTCAATCGGAAAGTACTTATTCTTTTATTCATCGTCGTAACCATGCATAGATCTTTAAGTGTAATTTTATGTTATACCCTTGTTTTTAAATTAGGTCAACGGCTCCCGCTGGACACCTCGTCACCACTTCTTCGACCAACTATATAATTATTTTATAGAAAATGAAACGACATAATTATACACAAACATCGACATTATCCAACTGTTCTGTTTGTAAACTGAACTTTCTTTATTTCACTCCACTGCAAACAAATGATATTGTATATATGACGTCACAGTCTGTGTGACTTCTATGTGATTTTGGCGATTATAATTTAATTTTTTTTTTTTTTTTTTGTTGCATATGACAATGACATTTGGGGCACAAGACACTGTCATCAACTTAAGCGAAAATTCAACCTAAGAAAATATTAGAATAAAATTAAAGAATCACATTTGAACAATCATCCGCAGGAAGTTTGAATAGTTTAGGGATTGGTTACTTTATTTCACATGAAACAGGTTATAAGAACACTGTCATATTCTACTGTCATTCCATTTATTATCAGAAATAATTCTTATTTTATTATTATTATAAACATGCATATGAATATATATTATTCACTTAAATAGCTGCAAATTACGTTTAATTAATACTACATCATCATACAAATTGCAACTAACACACTTGTAGGTTAATCTAGTAGACTATTGATCACTATTTTCAAGTCAAATGAGGAATTTGTGTAGGTACTTTAAACCGTTCAGGAAGGAGAATTTTGTCCCTTGTAAAATATAGTTTAGGAAGCACTTTTTTAGTTAAATGACTACGAAATGATTGAGCTTAATGGTGTCAAAATGTGTTATTCAGTGTGACAAGTATGAAACAATGCTTCAATCTTCTCCATACATGTAGAAAATACTTCTTGTGAGAGGATTTGCGATCTCATAACAACTCTTATGTGAACTTCATTTGCTTAAGAGAGGCTTCCTATGCACCTTTAAATGACGAAAACTGAACTTAGCGGCTTAATTGGTCACGCAAATACCAAGGGTTCGGTTTAAGTAATTGTTTTGCATCGACGAAATTCATACTTGAACTATTGAATATTCATATTAATTATTAGTATCATGCAATACATCATTTTAGAGCCACAATACTAAGTTGAGCACTTGAAACACTCCAGCTCTAAATGAACAGCTCTCATTCGAAAATTCACGAATAAACAAAAGTCCTTTTTCAAAGACTTGTTTCTTCAGACACATCAAGGAAAACGATAAAAAGAAATTCCGGCAAATTTTCATTTCAAAACTTCTTTTCTTAGGTTCATTTTCTCTGAGAAGGTAAATCTGCAATTTCCTGCTTTGTAAACTCCAAAAAATCTAGCATGGATAAAATAGTTTGTCACTTTCTAGCTATTTTACTTTTTTTGCATCTATGCTCCTTTACTTTTCGCTTCACTGTAGGGTTGGCTAATTGTTCTCCTCTACGCAAATATCTAAGATGGTAAAATTTTACTAATAAGTTAGAAGCAAACTGATGATTAGACAGCATTGATTGATGTTTCCTGATCTCTGGTATACTGCCATTATTTAAACATCTTCTTACAAGTAGTAACCCGCAGTTCTCCAAAAGTGGATTTGAAGAGAATTAAAAGACTTTTTTTTTATTTTTTAGTTCATTTTTTTCTAAGAAAGGGATAAAATGTTATCCCTCCGTGAATGAAAATTTTAAACTCCTCAATTTATTACCACATCGGGGTAGACAAAGAAAGTTAGAAAATATTGTATTGACACCACTGTGTGTAAAAATATCAGACAAATCACAACAGAAAAATTCAAGGACATAATTTACCTATTACGATATATATCACGCGAACATCACGATTTCTTCAAATCCATTTTACACCCACAGTTTTTTTTTTTTTTTTTTTAATTTTAAATTTTGCGCCAGACCTTGGCACGACTACCATTAGTCTGAGAGGGGCAGCCCAATAGAGTTCTGGCAGACAAACAAAGTGTTAAAATATTTTACTCACAAAAATGTAGATGACTAGTAAATAGTTTTGCAATAAATTTATGTTTGTAACTATGTAGTTAAAAAATGTTTTGAATACTGTAAATTGTTTCCGAAGTGCTTTAAAGATAAGTAAAATGAAATCAGGGTTTTCTTTTTCTTTTTTTTTTTTAAACAATTTGAAGCATCTTAAATTATGTTGCATGGACTTGGACACCTTTAAGTTTTATCATGAATCTAGTTGTTAATTTTGAAAGTGGCCTAACTCCATTCTTGATAAGAAAACGCCAATTATTCACTTAATAATTATTACTATTTTAATAAGAACTACAAATTTAACACCCTTAGATACACTTAAGCAGTATGACTCATTAGTATCCTATACGTATATTTTTAAATTCACTGAAACGCAAATCCTTAAATATCTCGATATGGACTTAGGCCCCTTTCAACATAAACGGCCCAAATGTTTCATTTCGATGTACATCTGTAAAGTCGTATTGACTAGGAAAGAAATGACGTCAAAAGTGATTTTTTATGAACAATGTACGAAAAACTCAGTTGTTATATAACAATATTAAATTATTTGTTTCTTTAAGCATTTGTTCTGTTCTCATAGTTCTATCTTGCTTTTACACTACCAAAAAATAAATACATGGAAGTTGTACACTGAATGCTACTGCTAGAACTGAATCAGATTGTTTTAGCTGAGGCTATAATGTTAATCATTTTAAATTATTTATTTTAATACATTAGAGTCTTGTTTTTACATACTTGTAGGGACCTGTAGTACAGTTCTAATATAGATAATTCGTAAAATAAAAAGATATTGGATTAGATTATTGAGATCTGATTTTTTTTTATAAATATATTATTATTAGAAATAATTGTTTAAAACATTCAATGAGAAGTACAACAGAATAAGATTCATAATTAAAAAACACTTTCATTATTGATTCTCTTTCCACCACAAAATTTTCTATATCTTAAGTTATATGTGGTTTTAATTTTTTCTATAAACCCATTTCCTCATCAAAATTCCCCACAATTGCTGGCGGTGATTTAAATAGTAAACATAATATATGGGGATGCAATAAAATTAATCAAAATGGTAATACTCTACGTAATGCAACTCTTGTCAACAACCTTAAAATCATAGCCCCAATCGAACCTACGCACTTCCATAGACCAAACCAAGGGGAGATCCTTGATATATTCATCACAAATTCAGAATTTCCCCTCTCTGCAACTACAACATAAGAACTTTCCTCTGATCACTTTCCAGTTCTGGGATGTCTTGGACTCAATAAAAAATATATCAATAATTATATCTCAAGAACAAATTGGCAACTTTATTTTAATATCCTGCAGGACAAAATTAACAGAAATAATGAAGTTATAGAAGATATCACTAATCTAAATAACATCAATCTTCAAGAGCAACAAAATAAAATTATTACTGATATAAATAAATTTAATCAAGAAATTAGTCATGCAAAAAAATCTGGCCACAAACAAAGTAAAACATTATGAAAATTTTCTAAAATTGCCACAGAATATTAGAGATATCATAAAAGAAAGAAATCGAATTCGTAAAGCACTTCATAAAACCCTGAACCCACGACTCAAACCCAAAATAAATAAAC
>JAPDSC010119856.1:0-12705 GCA_026290005.1 Latrodectus geometricus | reverse complement strand
TTCCATTTTACATATAACTAGAAAGTACATATTTAGACAAAAAAAAAAATTATGTTTTAAATTTATAATAACTTGAAATTAAATATTTTATTCAAAAAAAAAAAAAAAAAAAAAAAAAAAAAAATGGAGAATTTGTTTTCCTCCCAAGTTTGTTTTAAATTATCAGGTTACAGCTTTTAAATCTTATGAAATAGAATATTTAAAAATAAAAGTAATAACACTTTACATCGTTCACTATTTGATAAAATTAGACAGTAATTAAAATTAGAATTTTTTTTTTTAATGAGAGTGACTTTAAAGCAATAAAATGAAGTATAATTAAAATTTTAATATCTAATTAGTGGAAAAATTATGTTCAGCATTTTTGCAATTTAACAATAAACAATCGCTAATTTCTGAAACATTAAAAATTTGTAGTACAAGTTTTAATAATTTAATTAGTTATATTCCAAGCAAAGGCACACATTTATGTAAAATTTACACTTCTGTCAATGACTTTTTGAAAATAAATATTCTAGAAAACAAATTGCAGATCTATTAATAACTACAAAATATTTCAACACTATGTATCAGCCAGACTAAAGTTGTTGAAAGAGTTTTTAGTATCCATTGCCTTCAGAGATATCTTTTCCATATTCACAAGGGGGCACAAGTGAAAAAAAAACTCAGAAAACTCAAATGTACCCATCTCAACAATTATGAACGCAGAAGGTAAAAGTGAAACATTCATCTCTCATTGTTCAGGTGACTCGTTAGTTTGTCACTCAATGGTATTTTTTTTTATAAAAGAGGGCTAATCAAACTAGAACCTACAATTAATAATAAATTCCAAACCATAACAAACATCAAAACTCCAAGTGGGATTGAAGTTCATAAACTGCTTAAATGAAAAGTCAGAGCACAAATCATTCAGCTGTAAATTGAGCCAATAGAATGGGATATAACTCAGGATATTCCCCTTTGAAGAATGTTATCTTACAATTATACCCGATAAGGTCAGTAACAAAATATTTATAAAAATATAGTTCTTACAATAAAGATGATAGTTACTGCTAAAAGATACAATACTTCTTTCAAAAATTTCCAGATTCTTCAGGCCTATGAGAGCACTATTAAAAAAATAAGCTTCATATTTGCTTTAACAATTGAATATACACAAATTTTATCAGATAAATTTATTTTTCATAATTTTGGTCTTTGAGCCTATTAAAAATTAACAAAACATTCGAATATTAGCATAATAATGGTAAATACATTATTTTCAGTCTTAATAAATTGTAATATAAAATCTTGCATATGGGATATACAAATAGTTTGCTTAAGCACTTTCTGCTTTCAGATAAACAAAAGACAATAATTCAAAAGCTTACAAATGTTATCAAATTAAATAAAATTTCCGTTAAATTAAAGAAATTAATATTAAAAGAAAATTAAGCTATGTAAAGGTGTAGTGAAAAATCAAAAATAATTTGTATGCAATTTCATGTGGGGGAAAAAATCTAGAAAAATTATACTGCATAATTCACAGTAGATAACATGAATGTTTTTCACATAAAACTCTTAAATTTTCTAATAATTTCAATGTTTACTAATAATTCAATCTTGTTAAGATACATTTTTGTTAAAAAAGCATAAATGCATATTTCAAAAACAATTACACATAACAGAAATATATAAATTTTTTTTTATTTTCTAAAAGTAAATTAATTTGCAATAAAATTACCTATAAGACAATTTTTAATATATTTCACAATACCATGAAAGTAATAAAAATATGTTTTAGATTATTTGAGCATTTTTCTTTTCTAAAAACTAGCTTAATATATAAAGTTCATTTCATAAATAATACTTTTTCTTAATAGGACATAGCTAATGATGACTCCTTACAAATCAAATTATTTTTATAACTGTAAATAAATATTTACAAATGCTCTACAAAACTTTCAAATCTTCTGATATACTGTTTGTCTAGTTATTGAATAAATTAGAAAGTTTAAAAGAGGAGAACATAACTAGCTATAGAACATAGTTCTAACAAATTTCTATCAATATAATTAGTTTAATGAAAAACTCTTATCATTTTTCATCACAGAAAAGTTTTTTTTATATCATTAACTTGATTTGATAGTTAAATGAAACAAGTGAAATCAATAGTATACAGAAACTTCCCTCATCATTTTGAACTAAGAATACTTCCAAAGACTATATTGAAAATTATAAAGTGATTTTATATAAAATGCTCTAATTAGACATAATTATTTAACTTTATTTATGAAACAAACTTCATAAAATGTAATTAGAATTTGTTTCTGCATAAAATAAATTTTATTCAGCAATAATCATGATCAATTTTAAATTTAAGGGATATCAAGTTTTTAAACTTTAAAAAAAAAGGACATATATTTACATTTTATTTAAAAAATATTTTTACCAATTAAATATTTCAATTATTTTAATATTTCTCTTACAAGTGGAATTTTACTTTTCATATGCAGTTATTTCAATAGTATATTTAAATATCTGACACAATTGCAGAATAATTGGATTTCTTTTTAATAAGAAAATTTAAGGTAAAGAACACATTTCTTTTTTACCAAAATGTTCAGAATATAATTAAAATATTTTGGAAACTAAAATAAATTATTTTTAAAATATAAATAAAAATCATTAAACTGGAATATAAAAAAATAACATGTTTTGTAAACCTAGGATTTTATTGGAAACATTTATTAAAAATGAGATTTTTCTTCAAGGTTACTATCAAAAAACTAAAAAATTAATAGTGCTCATTGAAAATATGCAAAACAATTATTTTATTTTTATACATATATAAAGTGTATTACACAATATTTGATTTAATATTTGTCTTAATTTTCAATTAGAAATAAAAGTGATTAAAATTAAGCAACTTGTTAAATAATTTTTAATGAATAAAATACTGTATCTATACCATAAAGCACATAAATGTATTTATATTTCATATGATCAATTTTTAAATTATGATCCACAGCTACTTGATTCTCACTAATTGTAATTACAAATTAATTTTTATTATGATTTCAGCTAAATTTTTTATGATTTGAAAATTTTTATGTTTTTTATATTAATGACACTGTAGTGATAGCAAAAACAAGTTGAAAAATAAAATTGGAATAATTGACAGAAACCAATGTTACTCAAATAATGAAATATATACTAAAAATGCTTGTAATAATATTAACAAACATGATTATTGCTCCTCATTGATTTCAAGTTTTAAAACTGTAAAAATAAATTTCAATGGAATCAAATACAATGTTTAAATTAGCTTCTTTGATAATATAATGATTTCTTAACTTCTAATACTAAATTGAACCATTTTAAAGCATTCATTGAGATGCAGCAAAACATTGCTAATGCTTCTATTTGAAACCAAATTAATCTTTTTCTTCCTGCAGACAGCTGTCATATAAAATGGATTCCTTTCCCATTTCAAATGTTTGACTTTCACACAATCAAATCTTCATCAGGCAGTTAACTGCCTTTTTGTGTTTAAAAATTGCAAAATCAGGAAGTAGGAGTGTGGAACGGCATGTTTTGCCAGAAAACTTGTGTTGGCTTATTTCTTTCAAAAAAAGAAAAAAAAAAAATTATTATATTTAGATTCCCTTTTTAATGGATTGAGTGATAAAGTCAAAAAATAATTGGATAAGCCAGAAAAGGTTTTACAAATAGTGATGTTGATTCCTGAAAGGGACTGAATTAAATTTTCTTGATTTCAATACAGATCTTGATTTATCAAAGACATTTAATTTTGATTAGCATAATGCTAATGAAAATAACATATTCATTATTTTTAAATTTACAAAAAATTTAAGTATCATTACATAAATATAATACATAGCTAAATATTTTATGAGGATATTTAGTATTACATTTCTGAGAAAAAAAGGTTATAAATCTTCAAATTTAAGATGGGAATTAAAAATATAAAGAAATTTTAATCAAAATGGTCTGGTATTGGATGGATTAGAACTAAAATTTTTTCTTCTAATTGGACAGGTAGATTGATAAAGACAATATTCAAGATGAATGATCAACTGAATAATTTATTGAAACTTTCATTTCCTCAAAAATTATATAGTAATTAATTTTATAAAAACATATTTGACACAACATTATTATTTTTGGAAAATTTATCAAAATTTATAAGATTTTTATTTTTTGATTAATATAGATTTTACTAATGAAAACAGCAAAAATTTTGATAAACAATGGGAACTACAAAAAAATTTTGACTTAAAAGTCATTTAAAGTTTATTTTACAAGAAATTGAAATTTTCCCAAAGAGTTAGCTATTGATGTAGTCATTATAAAATTCATTTGATGTTTCATATTTAGATATTACATTTCTAAAAAGAAGCAACGTGAAGAATAAAACTACTACCAAGCTACTGAACCTTAACAGAAATAAGATTAATATCAAAAGAGATTATGCAGTATAGTTTTCTAATTTAAATATTCAAAGATTAATGTGATATTCCATCTCCATTCATTTATCTCTATTAATTGCAATACTGATATGTGTGTGTTTGTGTATACACATATGTGTGTGTGTGTGTGTATGTATTTATTTATTCTAATATCAGAATATCTTTCTGGGACAAATAAATATCAAGATTTGTTATTTAAACAAATCAATTCTGAATTAAAAACAAAAATTCATTGAGCTTACAATCAAACATCAAATAAAATTTTTTTTAAATTCAAATTTTTTTTCATGAATAGGTATAAAATTATTGAATTGTTAAATAAAGACATATCTACAAGTATATATATGGATGTTCTACTGAAAAATTATATAATATAAAAAACAAATTTCTATATATGAGAAAAAAATTTTTTTAATTTATTTAATTGCTAAAAATTAAAGATATAAATTTCCCACCCAAGATTTTATTTAAAATTTTACTAACACTTTCATATCATGTGTATAAAAAAGAAAATTTAGTTGCTTACTGATAATTTATGGTAAACTCAGCAACTACTTTTAAAAAAATTAACAGTAAACTTCAAGCAGAAAATTCCCCTCAAGTGATAAAGATTTTCTATGGCAATTTCTTTAATATTAAGGAGGGGAGAAAATAACCATCTTGTTTTTATAAAATGGTAAGAAATATCATCTTGTACCAGGATAGGAGTATTTTCCTGACCCACAGATGCAGGAATCAAAAGGTTAATCATAATTCAAGAATCATACAAATTTTACTAAGGCATTTAACAGCATCTATTAAATTATCACAAGAAAAGAACAACAAATTTTCCCCAAGTAGATTCTTAGATGATAAATAATAAGCAAATTGAAGTACATAAATTATGTTTCATGATTAAAACTGAAAGAAGGTTAATGGGATAATGGCTGAATCCCAGTGTACGGTACGCTATTAAAACAAGATGGCGAACAAAGAGTGTACCGTTCACTGAGAATTAAAGAAATTTGAATGGAAAAATACTTGGATAACCTATATTTCAAGATGCCCCTCGATTTTTCACTAATTTAGCACAAGCTTGGCTAATGTTGAATATGATTGCAAAACATTTATTTTTAAATTTCGGCTGTATCCCAGTGTACAGTACGCTATTAAAACAAGATGGCGGACAAGGAGCATACCGTTCACTGGGAATTAACCGGGATAATTTATCGTAAAAATCATTTAAAAGTATAAAAAACTAATTTTTTTTGAACTCATAAAATATTTTTTAAATAACCAATAATTTAAATACATAAATTTAATATCTAATAGGTATTAAATTTAAAAATATTTCAAGGAGTGTTGCTTGCCTTATGGTGTTCCATACCATATGGTAGTATTCACTCTGAATACTTAATTTAAATAAAACACTATATTTTTTTTTCTTATTGACTCTATTCTATATTCAATTTACATAAGTCCATTTTATACACTGTCAGCATTTAATCAATGATTTTTAAAGGAATAGTTTTTTATTATGAAAAAATTCTTAAATAGAATTTATATGAATTTTCAAATATGGAATTTTTGAAAACTTTAATGTTTATTGGTAAAGCAACTATAGAAAACTTTATATTTAAGAAAAATAAGCCTAAAAAGAATATAGCATTGCTTATCCTCAAACTTAGTGTAAAGTATCAAATCTTGATATTGTTTAACCAATTTTTATTTAATATTAATACAGTTCATACTTTCCTAATTATTTTTTTATAGGAAAAATTAAAACTTCAAAACAAATGTTTAAATAGTGAAGATTTTAATAGTCATCAATAATTCCCTGAAGAAAATTTTCTACTTACTGCAATTATAGTTGTTAGTTTATCATGAATTATAAGATCATTTGCCATTCAAAATACTTTTTCATAAACAAATTAGCAAATTTTTCAATATATGTATTCAATGACACAATGGAACATAAAACAGACTATAGTATAATACATGCTCATTTTTATGAACTTCTAATTTGAAAATGCTTACAATTTTACACATTAGTGGCTAGTCCTTAATTCTGTACCATTGTCAGATAAAATTAAATTCCCTTTTATGAGCTAAAATTTTGAAAAATCTCTTCTTTGGTGAACTTATTTCCATGCATTCTTTAAATTTTTATCATCTATTTTTAAACTTTATAAAAATTAAAATTTTTATTTGAAAACCATAAGTCCTTTGAATTGTAGATTTATATTTTGCCTAGATTGAAATCTTGGATTTTTTAACTCCTTTAGAATTTCTTTTGTCTAACTCCTATCCTAAAACCCATACAACAGAATGTAATCAATAGTTTCAAGTTCAAATATTATTAAATACTTTAGAACAGAGAGATCATGCTTAATACCACATTATAAAAGTGACATTTCAACTGCAATGAACAAGTCTACGATATTACAAAAAATAATATCTGTCATTTTGACATGCAACTTTTAATCCTACCATAACTGAAGAAAATCAAAAACATTCACCTGAGGACTTGAATGAAGATAAGTTATTCATCCATGAACTTTAACAAAGAAACCAACTGCTAATCAAAATTTTATTTTAGGATTTTTAAAATTTGGACTCAAATGTAATTTGTACATAAGCATCAGATGATCATTGTATTTAGGAATATTGCTTACAAAGTGAGTATATGTTGAAAATTATTTAAAAAGAATTTCATAAATAATATATATCATTTACACAGAAATATAATTAAAAAAATCATCATGTATTAATGGTGTACTTTTCTTGTGTTTATAAAAAGCTTTTACTATACAATACAAATATATTTAATACCGTTAATCTGCGCTTTAGGTCCCCTACTCTGCCAACTTGGCGATAAATGCACCAAGCGTGGTAAACCAGACGTTTTTATACCTAATGAGCTCTTTATGGTAACCTTCGGAGGAAATAATTTGCGCTTTTTCGCACATGCTCATTAATTGGTTTTTTCTTTTAGCACTTTCATTGGTCGTTAATTAGTTTCAGTTTGAAAAATCAGTCATTTTCATTAGTTGCTAATTAGTTTAAAACCGTTAAAAATCGTATTCCATTATCGCCATGGCAACAGTGTTTTTGAAAACCACACTTTCGGCAAGTTGGCAGAATAGGGGACCTAAAGCACATTTTCACCTTTAATACTTCTGTTTCAGGAAGCTAGAAAATGATAATCAAGAAAACTATGATGCTTGGTATGCAAAATTACCATCTTTTTCAAAATACACATAAATTTTGAGATTGAGCATGCATGTTTGAAATTGTATTGCTTCTAGATAGTTTGTGTTGATGTTTACTGTGTATATTATTTTTTTGCTTGCAATAGATTTCAACCTTTATTCAGAAGCAAGAAACAGATTCACTTCAACTAAGAATAATTTTGACCAACAAAAATGAATGTTTATTTATTCTTTATTTGATACTTTGGAAAAAATGATATTGCAAACAGCTCTTAAAACAGGAAAGAACCTACTTATTTTATATATGTAAAATTTCAAATGTGTTTTATATAATAAGTTATCATATTTGATTAAAATACTATGCAGTCATTTTTTAAATATGCACTTTTTGCAAAAGTAATGAGAGTGTTATATAAATGGTATTCATGTCAATCATTTAGTACTAAAAGTACTAACAGTAACAATTGTAAAACTATGTAAAGAATGTCAATAAAATAACAAAGGAATTCCAATTATTTATTATTTACTTCTATTAGACTGCAATACTTAATATAGTTTTTTTTTTTTTTTTTTTTTTTTAATATAAAAATAAATTCTAGCATATCTTATATTAAACATATTGAAGTTAATTGGTTTATATTTCTAGAATCAGTTTTAAAATTAGCAAAATTTATAAGGCATTTCATAATTTAAAGAATTCCAGTGATATAGTTTATCAAAAAGAATAAGATGACAGGTTCTCATTTTTCATTACATTTCTGGCTTCTGGTTATTTTCATTACAATTAGAAACTATTAATTTTAATTTACTTACTAATAAAAGAATTTTACATGAATAGATCAAGTAATGCACAAATTACAACTAAGAATTTTTCAAAAGTAGTTAAATATCCTTCTTCCCCCAGACAAAAAAATTAGCTAGTTAATTACTATTTCAAAGATGCATTCGATCTAGGTTGTATTATAAAGAATTCTGAAACAAACGTATACCTAACCAAAACAATACTTCGAGATATATAGATAAACGTATGTATACTTTTGAGCACAAACAAATCTAAACTAAAGTGATAAAGAGAAACAATTCATTAGTTATTTATATAAACTTTTACGTTATGTTATTCTATGATAGAGTTCGTTTAATTTTGTAAATGAAATACTAATGCAATGAATCCGTACAATATTCACGCTTGCTTGTCGAAGTGCTCGGTTTTCCTCTTGGAGACTTTTAACTCTCAGTCTGAAAGTTTCCAACTCCATTTTAAGAACTCTATTTTCTTGTTGTAAGGATTCAATCCTTTTCTGAAATTGTTCCCTTGAAGCTGGTGAAGATGGAATTAACATTCCACCATCAACCGAGCTACTATCACTTTCGCTAGCGCTATCAGCCATTTTATTTTAAAGAATTCTATCACTCACACTTGAGTCATTTTTGTTTTAAAAATATTCCAACTTAATCAGTGCTAAAACATGAACAGAATTTGATAAATTTTTAACTTTTATCTCAAATTTATTTTTATCATCCCACGCATATTCAGAATGCGCATTTTGATAAAAATTCACCAACGTTGTTGTTGCCATCGTAAAATTAACTCTATCAATAAATGTGTGCATCTTAAATAAATTTAATAAAACTTTCAAGTTAATTGTATTAGATTAAATATTTACTTAAAATATATAACTTTCTAATAAATCAGGATATTTTATAAACAAAATAATATTTGGCTTCATAATGAAAAAATTATGAAATTCTGATATTATAATGTATTGAAATATATCTAGAAATAAGCATGCAACTATTTGCTCTACTCGCTTGCACGCACAAAACGGCAAGATATTTGTTTTAGTTTCGTTTAAAATGTCATTATTGAGATTATATATAACACCAACTTTTGTGATCTGTGTCTAAATTTAAAAATATAATTGCTAGAACATAAATTTATTATTAATATTCAAAAAGTTTTGATGCAGTTATGAATGTAGATATTTCATATTTTTTATTTTAAACGTCTGTCATGTTGCAGTGCGCTAAAAGAAACATTTTTCTTCCTTGGATTTTTGCTTTTAATTTAATATTTACAGCTCTTTCTCGTAAGTCTTACAAGTTAAAATGATTATTTCATTCATACTGTTTCTTGATTGTTGAGAAAACTTGTATTTTCGTATGTATGAAGTTTTATCTTCCAACATATTTAAAAAAGCAGCTGGAGTATTAATTTTTTGCGATTCGCCAGTAATTTAAATTTAATTTTTACATTAAAAAAGAATAATACTCGATTAAATATGCAATCATATTTAAATTTGTTTTGTGACTTCAACTCATATTTTTGTGCATTAATATATTCTTTATATAAATGGTAATTTGTGTTATAAAAAAAAACTAAAAAAAAATATAAATAAATTGCATCATACTAGTACTAATTTATTTAGTATTAAAGTTTATTGCTTTAAAAAGATGAAATTTTGAAATAATCATTCAATTCATAGATGGTAGATGCTTTTATTTAAAAATGGGAATATTGAAGCAAATGTATTTTGGTTGATTTTTCATGAGCTTTAATATCATGCATCAATTTTGGACTACTTTTAAGTTCAACAATTTAGGTCAACTGTTGCTTTAAGTTGTTCCATAAATTAAGGTTGTTTCAAGAGCTGAAGAGTTATAAAAATAATATACTATATTAATTTTAGTATTTTTTCATTCTGTCTTTATAAAAGATAATACTACCAAATATCATTACTTCTTATTCTTTTACTTCTTCTTGAGCTTGTCAGATATGTGGCACTTCTGCATTGTTGCATTTTGTACCATGCTCCAAGCCCAATTTTTTCCTAGTTCCATTTTCTTGGGTCACCTACTTTGTTTATAAAGTCTGATAGGCCCTCAATGGAGTTTAGGTGTAACTCTTTAGGATATGGATTACCTAGAGTAGTGAATCTTGTAAGGGAAAGAGCATCACACTCATATAGGATATAATAAGCTGATTCTACCCCTGCGTGGCATTTCTTACAAATTGGTTCCTGTTTAAAAAGTCCCATTGTATGAAGGTGTTTCCTGAAATGATAGTGCCCAATAATGAAGCCTATAATTGCTTGAGTCTTCAATCTTGGGAGTCTAAGAATTTCAGATGCAATTTTCTCAGATGAGTTGAAAATCATACTTTTTGCATGTTTCTGTCCAGGAGAATCACGCCAAACTTTGTTCATCTCCTGTTTTTCCCATTTTTGAATGGCCTTCCTTGTAGTCTTCATGTTGATCCCACAAAAGGGTTCCATTCCTATTGGATTGAAAGAGGATCCCTGTTAATATCATTACTTACCTCAGGCAAAATATTATCAATAGAAATGTTTTATGCTTAGAGTATATTGAGTAATGTCATGCATTTTTCACTAGTGCAAAAATGATACAATTAACATTATTTGTCTTTTCAAAAAAAATTTTTTTTTAATTAAAAAATATTGATTCAGAAAAATTAGTGGCTGAAATAGAAAAATACCATAATTTATTATAGAATGAAAAGTTGATATAATTTGTTATTTCAATAAATAGGCAATATTCATGCAATTTGTTAATATTGCCTGAATAAAATTGTGTGCCAAAATCAATGAATAATTTGGGTACTATTCCATTATGCTTCCACAACTGATCATTGAAACAATTGATAAGCAGTTTTCATCAAATATAAACTTTGTCATTTAAATAAGTTTTGTCAGTAAATGATATTACAATGATTATCATATGGGAGCATTATGGAATTGTACAATATTTGTTTTATTTAATTATCTGTACATTTATGTTGAATTTATAATTTCTGAATCTTCATCTTGTTTCTTGATAGCAACCAGTGTTTTATTTATATTATATGTGTACATATGCTTTTAATTTATTTTACAATATCAATGATAAATTCAACAACTTTATAAATCTAAAGTTAGTATTGACAAATTTTCATATTAGGAAGACTTATTTCAGAAATGAAAGCTTTCGTCAGTCATAATAGAATGAAAAAAAGGATATTATTAAAATGTAAAAACTTTAATACTGTCTATATTCAAATAAATACTTTATATATTTTGTTACTTTTTTATCTATCCATCATATCATAAAATTTCTTATGGAAAAACATGTCTATAAAACCAGCATTGAAAAAAAATTAAATTTTTTTTGTGTTATTATTAATAATATGAGTTGTTAAATCAATTTTTTTTTTTTTTTTTTTTTTTTTTTTTTTTTTAATAATGGGCAAACACCATATTTTGTTCTTTAGTTTGGGATAAGGTTACGAACAAATAAATGAAAAGTACCCATGTTTATTGCAAAAATTTTTCATAAAAACATAATAAGTATTAAGACTGAACCATTTAATACATTTTAATTTTGTAGGCATGTGAATCTAACTCTTTATCTGAAAACAATATATTGTATTCATTCAATATATAAGTTAGTCAATTTATTCAAAAATTATTGTAGCATATTATGTTGTTTAGATAGTTTACTACACTGCATCAAATGTATTTAGATATTTTTCTAGTAACATCTTTATAAGGACATATTTCTAAAACTATCTGTTCATGAAGTAAAATTATTTTTAAAAGTAAATATTTGTTTTAATCAAGATATTTATTTTGGGAAATAGTAAAACTATATGTACTTTTTAATAATAAAACTAAAAAAAAAAAATTATCTTTAATATCAAAAATAAATCCAGGATTTGATTATATATTTTATAGTGCATATCCATTGTTTATTCACTAAAATAAAAAAAAAAAAGATATCTGTAAAAATTAATAATTTCATATTTTATTTTGAAAGGAATAATTTATTTGCTTTTAGACAATTTTTAAAAATATTTTCATAAAATATTTTATTTAATAAATAAATTTGATATTATAGTTTTTGAAATATTTATTGGAACTGAAGAAAATTATTTAATTAAATTAATTTAAGACTTTTTACCATTGTTTTTTTAATCATAAAGCAAAGTACTCAGAAATATTTTTTCTTTGGTGTATAGTTTATCTTATAAAAAAATAACAATTTTTTTT
>JAPDSC010119854.1:119973-139120 GCA_026290005.1 Latrodectus geometricus | reverse complement strand
ATTGCTTTTGATATTTGTATACTTAGTTCCAGTTATTACATTGCTCATTTTACATGTAACTGTTTAGTAAAAAAAAAAAAAAAAAAAAAAAAATATGTATCGTACTGCATTCGATTAGAATGTAAGTTTATGGCTTTATCAAAGATTCTTAACTAATTTAAACCATCACAGATACTTACTTTAGCAATATCCTAAAATATTGCTTCGTTATTGTACTTTCTGTAATGTAAATGGTACTTTCGTTACAGATGCAGTTAAATATAATTTAACAATATCTTAAAATAAGCAACGGATTGATAAAGTTAGCAAAATGGCCACACTATTATTCACTTCCTTTTGCATTATTTCTCGTTCGGTTACAATACTTGAGATGTGAATAAGACTTTTGACGTGGAATCATTATTGAGACCAACAGAGTAAAGAAAATGTGGATTTCTGTTGTTCCAAACATCGTTAGCGGCACAGAAGTAAAAGGAAAGGGAGGGTATGACGTACTCGAAGAAGTTGGGAAAATTGGGAAAACCAGGAACCCAATCACTGGTTTGGAGGGAAACTGATTGCTTCCATTTCGTTTCCCGCTCCACCCCTACCTCATGGTTCAGGCATCCGGAAAGTGGTTATTACGCAAAAGAAACTTTGGTTGTGTCAGAGTCCATTAGGTTTCTTTTTTTTTCTTCTTTTTTTCTTTTTCTTCCTCACTGTGTCGCCTGTAACAAGATAAAGAACGAACTTACATCAGGTCAGGAATGACAAGTTATATCTAAAAAAATATTCTTTCGGAAAATACTTTTCGAGAGAGAAATGATTTTAAAAAATTGTCCAGTAAGTATTAAATATACAGTGAGAAAAAAGCAAGAAATATCTTGCGTGTAAAAGAAAATATATTTCTGAAGTGAGTGTTTGAAAAGTTTAGAATTTTTTTTATTCCTTTTAGGTTCAAGTTTGTAAGTAATCCTGTATGGAGGTGACTGTAAAATTATTAATCTAATAATTTTAAATTGTAAAATCTATTATTATGAACACAATATGTGTGTATGACAAGAATATATTACATTTTTATGTATAGATATATATTATTATGTACTACTAAATATTGCAAGTACATGAGAAAAAATATTTGGCCAAAATTAAAGCTGAAAACCTATTTATATTTACAATATTGTTCAAAATCTGATTCTTTTGGGTGTGGTAATAATGTGTAATACAATTTTTCATTTCAATTTCACAAAACTAAAAACGATAGTTGATTGACGAGCCCTTTATATATATATTTTTTTTTCTAATGGCGGGCACCCTTGATCAAATGAGTAACATTAGCCCATTTACCGCAACAAGGCCGGAAACTGCTACTCATTTTACCGTTACCCGGTGGGCACCTGTGAACCAAGTCACGGAGATACGAGTAGCATCGCCCACGCCACACCACCACAAACCCGTTTATAGAGCGGGCCACATTCATCCATCATCTGAGGAAAGGACAAGAAACAGAGAGATGGAGAAAAAGAGAAAGTACATCCATGCCCGAACCGAGATTCGAACCCAGGTCCTCCCCATCCATAGTCAGTTACGCTAACCACAAGACAGGTTGAGCGACATATATATACATATATACTAAAACAACACATTTTCAGTCTTTAAATTTTATTGGGTATAAAAAATAAAATTAAAATATTTTATTTGAGAGTAAGATATTTAGATGTATATTGTGGCCTAGCGTTTGGACAGAATTCATTGCAATGGAAGATCTTGGGTACGATTCAATCCTCTGTTGAACAATAAGAGATATGTTTTGCATTTATTTTTTCAGCATACACCTATGTTGGGTGGGTGCTTGAAAGTGTTCTAGTTTCCTCTACTTTGTGATATTTGAATTTCCTCAAAATTTATGAAGTCTTCCTGGAAAATAATAATATTGGTGAATGTTTTATTATGTGTTAAATATGAAATTTTAGAAAAATACAAAAAAAAATTATATAATTACAGTTTTTATTGTATTCATTCACCAAATTATACAATTTAAATTCTACTTTGTTTATCCTCAACTCCAAATACTCCATAAATATCAATTACTGTCTTCATAAGCTGTTTCATTTAACCACGATTAAGAATAATAAAACCCTATTCCTATTTTTACTTTTAGAGATTGTTTCATTAAAAAATATTTTTTGAAATTAAAATAAAAAATATAGTTTTTATTCACAATAACAGACATTTAATAGAATATTCATTTTGCATCTGCTTCTTTAAAATGTCCATACTTTTGTTTTCTATATATTTTTTTACCATATTAAACTAAAATTATTAAGGAAGAAGTTGAAAACTTAGTAGAGAGAGAGAGAGAAATCTCATTTTCAGTTCATCAGCTTATGGGTTTGATACCACCTTAGCTATTGTTGTTTGTAATAGTTTTGAATATATTTTGAAATATCATTTTTGGTTGAATAAGCCCATCTCTGTAAATATTGATCATAAAGTAACTAATCAGCTGTCAGAATATTTTATACTTATTAATCAATTTTTCACTAAGCAATGAGATTTTCTATTACGTCTTCCAGAAGTTCGAACATTTTGTATTTCTGCGGTCATTTTTTGCACATGAGAGTTAATACAACCGAGATCTAAACATTAAAAACATATTCTTTCAGAGCCATTGAAAACTTTTATGTCCGAGCTGCGAATTGAACTCATGTTGTCATTGTCTTGTGGCAACAAGGCTGACCATATGGGGTGCGCTGCTCCACTTTTCCAATTGACACGTAATTTGGTGTGGAGTTCGACTTCTTCAGTACACAGATGCCATAGGTACCCGTTTATAGGGTTGACAACCATTCACAACCCATTAATACGAGGAAAGGATAAAGACAGGAGAAAGTATCTCCATAACCGAACCGGGATACGAACCCAGGACCTGCCCATCCACAGTCAAGCACGCTGACCACTAGTCAGGAAAGGCAGTAATTAAATTCCTAAATTAGTTAAATGAAAACTCGAGAGCTACTAGAAAAGCAATTTCTTCAATAAAAACAGACAAAAAACAAGTTTCTTATAACAAAATGAATTTAATTGAAAAAATAAAATAAGAATTTTAATGAGAAACACTACAAAAGTATATCTTAAGAAATAAATTTTTAAACTGTATCTCAATTTATAAATTTTATTTAAAAAATTACACAATTTTCTTTCTTACTAATATTTTATTGACTCTGTTCAGATTTCTACATTTTTCCCCCTCCGTGCCAACTAGGTTGGCAATATTGGATGCATTGCTCCACTTTTCCAACTGTACCATAATTTGGTGTCGAGTCCGATTTCTTCAGTATACACATGCCATAGTTACCCATAGGTATAGGGTAGGCAATCATTCATACTCCCTTCATACACAGAAAGGATAAAGATAAGAGAAAGAGAAAGTACATCCATGCCCGAACCGGGATTCGAGCCTAGGACCACTAGGCACTCTGACCACTAGACAAAGTGCGCTGCATATTATACTAGTAAAAGATACTATTAATAAAAAATTCCTTATATAATTTTTCATTTTAGTACATTGCTTCTTATCATTTTTATAAATGTAATGTATTATTTAAATGTAGTTCTTGTTAAATGCTTCAATTTTTAATAAAAAAGCCATTAGTATTTTAAAATGTTTTTATATACACACATAACAAAATTAGAAATGCTTTAATTTGCAAAATAATGTTAAGTAAAGAAGAACACTCCGCATGCGTATACAAGTATAAAGAAAATCCGGAATGAAATCTACATGATTCTAGTAGAATCATTTAATTTTCATTTCGGATTTCCTTTATACTGGTGAAACCCTATTTCTTAGTGTAACTCTTTGAGTATAAATTTTAATATATCCTTATAAGCTTTTTTTATGATATATTTTAGTCAAAAAATCATTAAATCTTTAAGTAGTCTTCTACAATCCAGCCTGGTTTCAGTTCATCGAAGTTGTCTTCAGTACCTAGAAAACAAGATTTAATAAGCAATAACAGCAAATAAATGCATTGATCAAAAGTAATAACTACTAATTATTAAATTATTTTTCCAAATATGTGATAAAAATATATAGTAGTGAAATTCAAATACTAAATTATACTTTTTTTTTTTTTTTTTTTAATTTTTTTTTTTTAGATAGTCTGTTATGTTTTACCCGGGTGATAAAAATCGGGGATTTAGTTACTTATTACCAGACGATAGTCTAAGCTATTATTTACGGCAAAAGACAATGAAATTTAGGATAAAAAGATTAAATAAATTTCATCTTTTTTATTAATTAGCATATAATTTTTAAAATCTAAATACTCATAGTTCAAAGAGAGATAGCGTCTTTTTCACTAAAATTTTTGGTGAAAATGTGCTTTAGGTCCCCTACTTGGCGCATTTTCAAAATCGCCGATGCCATGGCGAAAATTCTATCGCTATTTCAAAGTGAAATTTAATTAGCGACCAATGAAAAAGCTAAAACAAAAAAGTAATTAATGAACATGCACGAAAAAGCGCTTCAAATTCGCGAGTTGTCGAAGTAGGGGACCTAAAGCGTAATTTAACCAAATTTTCTTGCGAGAAAGATCTCGAAATTGGAAAATTAGTCTTGGCCTAATATAATGTGTAACATAATATAATTCATATGAACAAAGAATAAAGACATAAGGAAAACTTTATATTGTCTACCAAAATATAATGATCTTTTTGAAATTTCAGAGGTTTGGTATATTTTCTTTTAACATCTAGTTGTTATAAATATTAATATTTTTTTTATATTACTATAATTTTTTTTATATTACTGTAATTATTTTACTATAAACATTTTTTTATATTTTATTAATTTCTTTTTTAATTGTTGTAAATGTGATAAAAACTTACCTGTTGATTATTTGTTTTAGAAAATATGGAAAAAAAGCTGTCAGAAATGACATTTTTAAATTGCATTTTTTTACATTTATAGATAAAAATCTCTCAATACCGAAATTCTAACAACAGAAGATGCAATAACAAATCAATAAACAAAATCCAACAAAATTGCAGAGGAAATACGTATATCTAAATATATATATTTAGATACACAGAATTTTGATAGATTCTGATGTTCCAATTTTATGTCGCCTTAATACTAAATTTAAAGTATGATACAAAAAAGAAAATCTCACTAAGGCAGAGGAAAAAAAGTTACTTTTCTTCGAGGATAACTTGATTGAACTGCTTTTAAAGTAAAAAAGAAAGAAGCCATTGTTGCAAAAAGTACTTTTATTTTGTTTCATTTTAATTTTTATAAATTTTGTACAAAATTAAAGATTATTAACACAAAATTCTCTTATGG
The DNA here is from genome assembly GCA_026290005.1 of Latrodectus geometricus. Lineage (NCBI taxonomy): Eukaryota > Metazoa > Arthropoda > Arachnida > Araneae > Theridiidae > Latrodectus > Latrodectus geometricus. Next base: position 133,794 of record JAPDSC010119854.1, on the reverse strand, counting down.
TAACTTTTTATCTCTACTTAAAAACATCTTCCTCACAAAATGCTAGATCCTAAAATATATTAATGAAGAAATTCCTCGTAAGTTTAAAGGTTTTTAGAAAAATTTATTTATTTAAGTTTTATTAAACTTAGCTCAGTCAGTTTTATTTCTAGTGATGCGAATTATATATTATATTAATTAATTCTATCAAAATAAACTATATCTAACGATGCAATGTCATAGTATTTATAATTAATATATGTTAAAAGATTTTTTGCTGAATTTAAAGGAAAAAAAAAAACATCAAAAACTTAAAGACAATAACATTAAGAATCGAAGTGATAAAATACCTTTTTTATAATATTAATAGCATTTATATAATGCATTTAAAAAATCATTTTTATTTATATTTATTATTATTAATAAATATACAAAAAATATTCAAAACTTTATAAAGGGTCAGAATATGTTCTTGAAATAAGGCCTTTTATTGATAGATTTCAACTTGCAGAATTAATATCTTTTTTTTTATTTTTGTAAAGAAGTTAGAAGTCTGAATCTTATATAATCTTCATTTTATCGTCAAGTTTTGATAACGTAAAACTATTTGCTAGAATCGATCAAATATTACCACCCTGGATTACAATTAGAATTTTTTATAATCGAAAATATTTAATCCCAACTTTTTTATTGATAATTTTAATATCGGTGTTTTTTCTTTTTAATGCATTAATAATTAGAAAAAACCTAATTAGTACATTTAATTAAAATGTTTTAGATTATTATTTAACAAGTATTTTCGTTTATATATTTAAAAAAAAATACGAAAATCAATCTAAATTTATTTTTCTAATTTATTCCTTAAATATACATTCTATAGTACACAAGGTTTAAAATAAATATAAAATAAATTTTCAGTGAGAAAATTATTATTTCCTTAAAAACTTTATGATTTTATTGTATCTTCTTTTATATTTGTCTATACATAAATAATATTAAATTTTCTTATGATTTCATACTTTATTAATTATAAAAAAATTGATTTTTCAAATCTTTCATACCTGATATAAAAAGAAAAATATTGAAATCTGCATACATCATACTAACTCATTTATAGCGATCTTCAACTTAAAAATAGCGATCGATGGATACAAATTTTCATTTATAAGAAAAGATCTTTTATATGAAGCATAAAAAGTATTAATCAATTAAAAGTTTGATTGTGCTGAGTGAAAATATAATATTTTATACATTGTACGCTGATATCATTTGTAAATAAAATTTCAGATCCTTAATCTGAATAAACTAACCAATTCTTGTAAGTGTTAATACTGAAAAAGAAATATAATTGTGTATTAAAATTAAAATACACAAAAAGTCTCTAAATTATCTTCTTCTTCCTTTTTTCTTTTTTTTTTTTTTTTTTTTTAAGAAACTGAAAATAAATTAGTAAAAGTATGTTGTAAATCAAAGTATGCTTCACATATACTTGACTGAAATAATGCTTTACGTAATCGATACGAAAATAATATTTCAATAATTTCTTCATTTGAACAATTTTCAGATAATATATTTGTCGTTAAATTTAATTTAATAACAAATTTACTTTATATTTAAAATGAATTATTACGTTAAATTTTCTCCATTAAATCTTTACTTTCTTAAATATTTTAATTTTTAACAGAAGAAATTAAGGCATGATAGTAATTTTATAAAAGAAATTATAAATATTAAAATTTTAGTATGATATGTATTTCCAACTAAAAATATTAAAAGTGTCATTTCTTTTTTATATAAAATATAAATTATAAAAAGATAATATTTTATATAAAATATAAAAAGGAATCTTAAATCGTTATTTTCCTTTTATTTATATGTTATTTGATGGGTTTATAGTTTTGAGAAAATATGGCGTTTTATAAATCTAATAAAAAGACATTTTGCTCTGTATTAAAATTAATGTAATATCCAGGTTAGAATAATAAATGAAACAAACACATGTACACACACATATTTATTATATAAGTCTTTTTTAACAAAATCATACTTAAATAAACTTTTTTTTATCAAAATCATATAATCATACATACATCAAAATCATATACATACAAAATTATACATATTTGTATTTAGATTATTAAAAAGTTAATTTAGTGTGAAACTTTTATTTTTATTTATCGTACATCAAATTTATTAAAACATATAAAATTTGCATACGCCAGAATGCAAATTTTAATAAATCCATCATTAATTAAACTTTTAATAAATCCATCATTAATTAAAATTTTTATTTCTAAAAGTTTATTATAATTTTAAATTTTAGAAATTCATGAATAAAAATTAAAATTGTTGAAATTAGGATTTTATCATTTATATTATCAAAAAACCTTTCTTTTAATTCAATGTTTTTAAATAATTATAAGTTTCTAAAAAATTACATTTAAGAAGGAAAATATATTTCTTTCTTTTGCCACCAGATGTCAGTACTGACATAATTTAGTTCAGCCCTAATAGTTGCATTATTACAATTAGTTAATGATTCAAAATCGGGAGAAAAGTAAAAGCTTTCACATATTTACTAAATTTCTAGACTCTAAGAACTTATTATTGTGTTAAAGTAAAAGTTTTTAAAAGTGTTTATCAATTACAACGATTAATAATTCTGAAACGTCAAATTAGAAAATTCGCCTCAGGATGATTGTAGTTTGATTCTCTAATAATTTGGCAGAAAAAGTTGTTGTACCAAGTGCAACTCAACTCGGTTTTGAAATTACATTGCTCATTAGCCAAATAAATTACATGATAAAATACCCATAAAACATTGCAAACTCGAAACACGTGTGATTATTTACTTTGTTTCGGGAATGCATCGGGCAATATTTTTGATATTTTCATTATAACATATTTTCAATGGAAAGTCAAAAGATATTTCCAAAATTCATTCAACTCGTAGCAGAAGAAAAATTTCTAACTAAATGCAAAATAAATAAATAAGTAATCGTGTAAAAAAATTCAATGTTAAAATAAGAATTACAGAATTCATAAACCAATTTAATAGTAAGTTTAATGTCATCCTTTGAAATTGAAAAAATTACGACTATGATATTTAAATGAAAAGGAAAAAAGATTTTTTAGAAGAAAATGATAAACTAAAGTTCAAAATGAAAAAAAAAAAATAAACAAGAGAATGTTATTGAAAATGATTAATAATTTGATTATATAAAATACTAAGTAAAAACCATTTAGCATTTACCCGATATTCATTAATATTGACACTTGTTTATCATTATACAATTTTATTTACTACACTAGTAAATTATTTTATTAGTTTTTAGATTACAAATAATAAAATAGTTATTAATAATAAAACTATAATTAAGAGAATTAAATTATAGGCAGATATTTAAATACTAAAAATTTCATTTTTCTTTGATTTATTTGGATTATAGTAAATTTAAGGCTTAGCATAAAAAAATACATTTTTTATGAATATTTCAATCGTTCTATTTTTTGAGAATTTTCCTATAGATTTATTTGTGTGTTATATAATGCTGCTTTCAAATTACTTCAGTTGTAAATAAATGTATGAGGGGTAAAATAAAATGTTTTATGATAAAAAAAATAATCATTTAATTCAATATTAAAAGAATTTTATTAAATTTCACATTCAAAATATTTACTATTGTATTAATTTAAATCTGATTTCCATTAGACATTTTTATTATATAAAAGTACAAATGAAAAATTAAATAATTATTTATTAAATTTTCTTCAAATTTACTTAAGAAATAAAAAAATTATCTTAATTAATAAATAATTAAATTTCTAAAGTAAAGTTTAAAAAAAATAATTAACTTATCATTGAAGCATGAAAGAATACATTATTATTCAAATGTTAAAAAAAAAATGGAAATATTATCCTCAAATGAAAATAAATAAAATAATTCGGATACCTGCAAAAGAACTTATAAGTTAGGAAATTTATAATGTGAATTATTGATGCATACTTAATTTAATAAATTTTAAATAGACATAAATCTTTAAATATGAAGCGTGGAGTGTACGGTGATATTATTTACTGCTTAACAGATTAATAAAGACAAACAAATCAAAAAGTGAATGGATCACAAAAAATATACATTTTAAAAGATAAAATGAATTTCGTCGAAACAAACACATACAATAATATTGGTATAAATGTTAGCCTAAATGAAAACTCCAATAGGATATAAAGAGAACAGTAAAATATGAGATGCACTGTTTCACTCAATTACAAAAATTATTTGGCCAGCACATTCTGAATTCAATACTAAATTATCTCTACTTTAGAAATATAATTTTCATGAAGTATCAGCAATTGTTGGAAATTTATTGGAAGATATTTTTTTTCTAATGGCGAGCACCCTTGAGCAAATAAATAACATTAGCCCATTAGCCGCAACAAGGCCGGAAACTGCTACTCATTTTATCGTTACCCGGTGGGCACCTGTGAACCAAGTCACGGAGGTACGAGTAGCATCGCCCACGCCTCTCCACCACAAACCCGTTTATAGGGTGGGTCACATTCATTCATCATCTGAGGAAAGGACCAGAAACGCAGAGAGAGAGAGAGAGAAAGTACTTCCATGCCCAAGCCGGGATTCGAACTCAGGTCCTCCCCATGCGTAGTCAGGTACTCTAACCACCAGACAGGGTGGGCGGCTTGGTAGATATAATATTGTCAAAACAATTTGTTTCTTAAAATATTTCATGATTATTTCATATGAAACTAATTGGGAGAGTACATTAGATATTTTGTTTCTGTGAATTACTCCATTTTTTTTATTTTTATTAAAGAAAGATATGGATCAAGTAATTTGGTGAAAAAAGTCAGTATTCTCGAAAATCGCAAGCTGGATACTTAATGCATCTTGCTGAAATTGCTTGTGGACATATAAATATTCTGAAGAGATAGGTAAAAGTCCTTTTAGTGGTGTTGCGTTGTAATGAGGAAGCCAATTCTGCTAGCTGCGTTGCAATTTGACATAGCTCAAAATTACGAGGTAATTTGTTGTGTGCAGCAGCTTTGGTTGATAAAAAAAAAAGGCAGTCGTATGACAATAACTTAATCCAGCGGTTTGTCATAATCATTCATGAAAAAAAAGTCAATACCAGTAAAACTTCTAAAAAAATTTAGAAGAGGATTCTTCGCTAGAGAGCTAGATGTAGTCATTCATCACAATCTCTTTTAAGACTAGTATACCAAAGACCTTTTTATCTAAGCATCTGGCCAAGACAAATTAAGATGATTGAATCGTTATCGATTAGATGTTGAGTAATGCTACTTATTGAATGGCCTCAATATCTTTTAGCATTCAGAAAAATGCAAGGACATTCACTCTTATTTTTCTTTGACAACAATCATGAATCATTCTTTACATCTGTAATTCTAAATGCTTTTGAAATGAAACTTTGGTTACTTATGAACACTCTGACCATATTTTTCTATAAATCTATTGTATATATATATAGATATATATAATTAGAATAATTCATATGCTATAAAAATTAACAATTTTCATAATTGTTGAACATTGAGCATAATTTTACTCATGAATCAATTCAAAAAACCAAAAATGTAGGAATGTTATTATCCAGAAATAATTTTGGAAACATTGTTCGGATATTCATCATCAACATTGCCACGATGATGAATATCCAAACAACGTTCCCTTTGCGCCACTAGGTCTTCCTCAGAAAAATTTACCATTCTGTCCATCTCCATCAGTTAATTTCCAGTTTTTGAGGCAAAGTCTCATTCACACAGTCTTTCCATCTCTTTTTGGACCTTCTTCTTTGTCTTTTATTGAAAGGTATTACATTAAAATTGCTCGTATTACTTATTTATTGATATTTTGTTAATCATCAAACTGCTTTAAAACTAACGATTTAAATGAGATTTAATTTAATCAAAATTTGATTTCAATAGAAAATTCATTTCATTCGATGCATTTAAACAATGTTCTTTGTAGATGCTTAATGCCTTCTGAAAAAAATCATGAGTACGCTACTGATAGTATGTGTAAAGCTTCCGACTGGCAGGGAACCACGTGTAGTCACCCTCTGCCTACTATCTTCTTCAAGACTTTTAATCATTTTAATCGCAAATAAATTTGAATAGATGACTTTTTAAGCCTTTTTTTTTATAAGAAGTCATTTGATATGTCTGTAATACCACGTGACCTTTAGTTTTTCTTATGCTACTTAGCGCTAAATTATTCTGCCACATGTCACTTCTGATGTCACTGCGATACTTCCAGATAAATTATGTTTCAGTTGATACTAATTTTATTGTTGTAGCAGGGGTTTCTTCCAACAATTGCATAGTATCTTCTTAAAAAGTTCTTCGTTGTTTGAATTTAATTCTCAATATGTTTTTGACATGTTTTGTAATTGAGACATATTCTGTGATATGCAAATATTAAAGCTCATACATTTTCCACAGAATATATATAAGAGTTATAAAAGTTTCTCAATAGCTTAGTCGGTTATTACTGTATTATCACTTGTTGTTCACTAGGATTAATTCGACTGGGACTTGCTGCTCAACATGGACACAGGACCATGCAAACAAGCACGCCCAAACTGGAAATTAAGCCCACAATTGTTCCACTAAATGCCAGAGCACTACAAATACAACTATCAACCAATAAAAAAGAAGAAATAGCAAATAAACATAGCTGATTGGCTTGTTGGATTTTATGGCGAAAGGAACAAAATGGAAAACTGCGTCAAACATATTGACCAAGTCTTTCGAATAATGCGTAAAAACACCAACTTTTCAAATATTCTTTGTGCTTTTACATTTTGTGAATCTAATGATTGATTTACTCATTCTATTGATACAACTTTGTTACTTAATTTTCTCAAAATATTTTTATATGTTCTATAAACAATATTTTATGCGTCGAAACAAAATTCAATACACTTTAAGAAAAGATATTTTTATGTAACTTATGTATGACAAACTTTTTGTGATGTCCCTTAATTGTTGTTATGTGAATTTCTAGTTCAAAATTCAACCACGGCATATTTGATCATGGCTAAAAATTAAGTATTGAATGTATTTAGTTGCATTAATTTTTTGAAATAGGCAACTGGAAAAGTATCGCAATACGTCACTGAGTGATTTTCATGAAAAATTAACAACTATATATAGTTTTTCAACGAACTTAAAGCGAAAAAAATATTATTTCTAAATACTGATTCTATAAAAAAGAGTTTGATAAATTATTAATATATTTCTAATGATTTCAAAAATTATATGACTGTTAAAGAATAAGTATAATGATTTGTAGAAAATTAACGAAAACTCAAATAAACGAATTAAAAAAATGTTTCCCAAAATTAAAAAAGATTTTCATGAAAATCATAACTAATCTAAGATTATATAAAATAAAAATTATAGCATCGATTTTTAAGTAATGAGGAAAATAATAAATAAATAAGAATAAACTTCGAATTCCAGTTAAAATTTACATACGTTAAGAGATAGAAAGTTCTTAGAGAGAGAACGAAAGAAGTTAGCTTCTTTCAATACAAAGAATTCTCAACGCATGTTTAAAAAACAGGATTTATTACAAGGATCAAAGATATTGAACTAATTAAAACATGTCCTAGGAAATTTCTACAAGATGTTTTTGAGTCAAGGAAATAAAAATGTAAGACAAAGGATAATCGGTGTATAATATTATGCATGAAAAAAATTCGATTCTTTCAGAAGATTATCTTTGAACTTCGTCTTAAATCGATTTAGAATATTTTCTCATTTTCAGAGTGACTTTAAATTTTTACCTTTTTATTCACTTTTTTTTAATAAATATCAAGCTTTAAAAATACTCCATGAATGTATCAATAATTTTTCTTCTGACTGTATTAAAAATATGTTAAGCCAGCTATCTCTCTTAGCTTATTAATAATTAATATGAAAGATCACAAACATCACAAGAAGCGAAAAGAGATTATAGATTCTTCTTTTCGAAAAAAGTGCAATTATAAATCGGATATTGCAACACTCCGAGAAAAGAAAGAACTACTTATAAATTATGAATTAGTTTTGAAACTGTTCGGAAAAAGGAACTCTGAAATAAAATACCGAGACATTTCGATTCATAAAATCGTAATCGAATCTTGAGAGCAAACGATATTTATTTGTTTTATACACTAACGGATATACGCTTGAATTTTTTCGAGAATCATTTGCATTTTTTTGAATAGCTCAGCTTATAAACTAAGAAAGAAAAAAAACATTGGCTTATATAAACTAAGATTAAAGACGAATGCAAAAGTAATTTTTCTTTAAAAAGGAATCGCTTCGCTTCTCTGCAAACAAAATGCTAAATGAAATTTTAGAAAATTTTAAGATAAAAAATTCAAACACTAAGATAAGCCATAACAAGAAAGAGATAAGTATCTGTGTTTGTAGATTATAAGACGGTAATCCAGTTAAAGTATGCTTCTTCAGCTTTTCATAGAAAAGTTTACTAACAATAAAATCTCTTTGATAAGGTATTTATAAAATGGGCTGCAAGTTTTGATATCATTTATTAAAACATCCAATAACTAGTCTGTAATTCTATTTTGGTTCATCGTAGTCAAAATATTGATGCTGTTTTGTAAGCAGATTAATATAACTGCATGAAGACTGTTCTGAAATATACATTTTGGCTTCAAAAAGAAGCAAAAATAGATTAAAGCTTGTTGGGAAGAAACTAAGCATTGGCATTAAAAGATGAGATAGGTTTAAGTACTCGTGGAGAAATTGTTTAATTTTAAAATAAGCATACTACACTCCGTGTCAGAAGTTCTAAGCCCACACAGTTTTTGTGAGACAGATATGTTTGATTTTGATTAATTAAATATTAATATTTAGTGTGATATACAACACGAAAATGTGTGATATCTTATACAACTTAACTTTAAGTAGTCATATTTTCCTCTGTCGACATGAAATGGAGTTTAAACTCTGTTTGACACAATCAAATCAATCAATATATATATATATATATATATATATATATATATATATATATATATATATATATATATATGAATGTCATCACTGTCATTGTTATCAAAAATTATTGCGCTAGGAACTGCTTTCTTAAGATTTCATCTTCCGAATTTTTTAATCTCTTATTTAAAATATAATTTCTTATATAATTTGTGTCCAAACCCGTTTTGTCTAATGTTTTTCTTCCTGTTCTAAAGATATTATAGACCAATACTGTAGTTAAATTATGATAGTTAATCCTCATGGAAAGTTATCTAAGGGCAGTAAATTAGCATCCAATGTTTAGAGATAGTTTTTTTTATATTAATTTCTTATTTTTCAATACTAGATAATTTTATCTCCATTGGGTCAAATATACTATCGGATCATATTAGTAAATCTTACTGTATACTTAAAAAAAAAAAATCTTTTTTTCTTTTTCTAAATTTTTCTCATTAATGTATTTGTAAAGACTATCCACTTTTTTCAAGTTCATTTCCTCACTGAAATTACAGGATCATGAAACATTTAGTGATGAAAAAATCAAATTTATCAATATGATTTCTAGCTCACTTTAATACTAGAGAAATGGAGCTTTTAAAGTGAAAAGTTTAATAATATCACCTTATTTTTTAATATAATGCACAGATTTCGAATTAAACAGGAAAATTTGTAAAATGCTTGTTGAAACAGGAAAAAAAATGAAAATGATTAAAGTGACGAAAGAGAAGTAAATAAATAGTAGACATAATGATATTTTCTAAGGCACAACGACTATCTTGGCTGGGCCATACTGAGACATAAACCGGTAGTCAAGTGGCGAAGTTTTTACTTTGTAAACCAACATGCAACAAACTTAGAAGAAATAAAAAAAAAAAAGAGATGATTAAACAATATTCATAACATAACGCTAAACGCTTCATGATAACCAAATAGAAAAGGAAGACTAGAGTCAATTAATTTTCTATATATATATACGTAACATGGCAACACAACAGAAAGTAATAAAAAAGTTAAACTGAGTTGCTTATGTTGGTGAATTTCGGTGACAAGATAGCACACTTATAAAAGAGTTCATGAAATTCCTTAGTAATTTGTATGTATTATGTTTCGTTGTTCCTCAAGAATTTCTTAAACTCATCAAGATATAAATATGGGAAGGTGTGTAAATGATGGTTAAAGAATATTTACTTGTATCACTGTCTATTATCATATTATAACTGTCGTTATGATATGTTGTTTACTATCGTTATTTTATAAACTATTATCACTCTCGTCTATGTCCATAATTACCAGGATTACCTAACTTACATTAACTATACATACCATAGTAAATGTTTAATGGCTTGAAGAATGTCCTGTTTACATGGGGTTTTCTGAACACTGTTAAATAAACATCAGTCCTATAAAGCTGAGAATCGGACTCGTCAAAATGGGTAACGTTTTAATAGTCTGTCAATCCAAGAATAGAAATGATGATTTTAGGAGTAGCTCAAGGCCTTGTAATTTGTTAATCATTTTTGTACAATGAGGCTCTCTCTTCAACAAAAGTTATGTGTCATCATAAGCATGTGATAGTTTGTAACTTTTCCAAATATGCATATTGTAAATATCTGCAAAAGGCATCGTATGGCTGCCAAGCAAACTAAACATTTTTTTCTAACTAAACATTTCAAGGAGTAGTCTATGTAATACCAAAAGGAAACGACTGGAGGAAATGTGTTAATTCACGTGCATGCTTTAATTTCTTTTTGTAAGTAGTTTTCCTATGTTCAAGTTGATACCTCATAGTGGATAATTTAATGACCCGAGGATGTTATAAAGCATTTTAATGTCAACAGCGCGAATTGACAGCCAATAGGATTTTTTATACATGGTGAGCATATTCTAGAGTCATAAAGAAGGAAACTCTTGAAAACTCCAAAGAATTCACTTAGACAGAAGTGCATGCTTGAGCATTTCCCTGCATTCAAGTTGATAACTCATAGTGGATAACTTAATGACCCAAGGATGCTATAAGGCATTTTAATATCCACAGCGTAAATTGACAACCGGGAGGACTTTTTTATAAATAGTGAGCGTATTTTAAAGCCGTAAAGGATGAAACTCTGAAAACTCCAAAGAACCCACTTTGACAGAAGTGCGGGCAGGAGTTATTGTCATTCCAAAATCCTTCTCCTGTTGTTCAACAGTAGCTGGGATGAAACCCGAGACTTATACTCTGAAGAGTGCTGTCTTACAAGTTGGCCACTATGAAAATATACTGGCACTTATTAATGCCTCTGTAATTTTAGCAATGTTCCTCGTGAAACAATTCCACAGAGTTAAAGCTGGTCTTGTTAATTCGAGGTATTTATCGCTTGTATGTACATGTTTTGATGATCTTTCATTGCTTGCCTTATATTCGCAGTCAATGTTTAAAAATACTACGGAAATCCCAATTATTTTACTTACCTGGTATATACTATATTCCACGTCAGAGCAACCAAGACTAAGCCATTTTCAAAGCATATAAATCATGATTACTTACCATTGTAACAGAAGGTGATTTAATGGCTTTTTTCTTTATATTTGAATTACTGACTATAACGTCTTATTCTTATTGCTGTATTTTGTATGGTATACGTGCAACACGGAGTTTTTTTTTCCCCCGAACATATTTATTAATATATACACAACGAAAGCTTTTATTTTGAAATAGATCTCTTTTGGGAAGCAATATAGTCTTTACAACACATTTAATGTAAGAGCAAAGTAACAATACAATGTGGTAACTACTAGAGTGCTTAGTAGTTAAATTTGAAAGTTAACAATTCAAAATCGAAAAATTCCACGAAAATTTGGTGTTAAAAATGCTTAACTCAAAAATATTTTTCTGAGAATATTTATCAAATAAGATTGGCAGTTTACATTTATACTTCTATCACATCAAAATAAAAATGTTTATGTTGAATGTAGATTATACAAGCGGAAATTTATCTAATTCTGTATGAACACAAATGTAGTTTCATACTCTGATGTTCTACAACTTTTCAATTTGAAATTTCGCATCTAGAATTGTTATCTTGCAAATATAATACAGTAAGGTTGTTAATATTGGTTATATTGAACTGGATTAGTCAGTTTATTATTTCGTACAATAACTCTCTTTTTCTACAAATTTTTTTAATGATAAAAGGAGGTTTCAAAGTATAAGATGCACATATATCCTACATAAATTACAAATTGAAACTAAGTTTCGAATATGAGATTAAAGAAAAACTTTAAAAAACCTCCAATGCCCGTAAAAAAAAAATAAAAAATAAAATAATAATAATAATAATTCTTCAATAACTTTTTTTTTCTTTTTTGAAATTTTTCCAGCAGTTAGGGAGTTTTTGAAAGTTAGTAACTTTTATTTTAACTACTTAACTGGCAACAAATATGACTTTTGATGTAAATATACAAATGTTAGAATAATTAGAAAAATTTAGAAGAAATTAGAAAAATTATTTTCAATTGGTAGGCTTGCAAAGTGCATGACAACAGAAACCAAAAAACAACTCTTCAATGACAAAAATACTTAAGTAGGAATTCTAATATATTCTTTAGATATTTTTCAAAGGAAATTCTTTTCCGTTCAGTGGTTTCTTTGGAAAGTTTTTAATGTTAAGTTCTTTCTTTCAGTCTTCTTTTTAACATTCTTGGCTTTAAAATTTAAAATATTACACTTTGTTTCGATGCGGATAACATTTTCGTATTCTACAAACATATTTTACAATTGTTCAATCTACAATTTGCGTTATATAAAAGGTCAAAGAAATAGAATTCGCTAGGAGGACTGAATAAAAAGAAATTCCAAACACAAAAATGCTACCTTCCCGAAAATTCTTGCGAGGATTAAGCCTGTAGAAACTGTTTGAAAGATACATTTTTTTCTTCCTTCCCAATGCATGCAACTAAAGTCAACTCCTTCTCCCCCTCCTTTCCCTTCCCCATCGACTCTCGGCTAAGAAGCTTACGCCTCAAAATGATGTCTTTAAAAACTTTGTCGCGTGCAGAAGCAAAATGCAAATACCACCAGCGGCTGTTCCAAGGGGGGGGGATAGTGGACTTCTTCCTCCTCTAGCCCGTTTCCCGAAAAAGGGGGTGCGAAACGAGATGAAACGAAAAGGCGGCGACAAACTTTGTAATATTCGAAAATAGGAGGGAGAGGGAAAAGACTGCAAAGTAAAGGAGGGAAAAAGAAGTTCTTTTTTTTATTATTATTATTATCATCCCTTTCTTGTTCTTCTTTTCTACTTCACAGAAAAGCGGACCGTATCTCCTTTTGGCTGGAAGTAAACATTTGGCGGTGAAATAGTTTCGGCGCCGTAGGGTGCCCAGAGGAGAAACTTTCTCCTCTTTTCTCTCCACTTTGCATGTTGAGTAGATGTCAGAAGCAACGAAATTAAGGCGGGGGAGTCGAGGACCAGAGGTGTCGGCTTCCGCCGCACCAGAATCCATTACTGACTATAACTCATGGATATTCATGAGGGGACGCAGATGCGAGACCCGTTCTGTCTCCTCCCCAACCCCCCTTTCAGGAGGAAGAGGATGACTGCATGAAGTCACAGGGAAAGAGGGCACACTCCCCCGGGTGCAGGTGCCCCCGAGACAGGAGGGGGGGGAGGAGTCATAAGCTTCTGTGTACCGCTCCACACCCAATTGATCCGCATCGCAATTTCGCCCGAAATGAAGCGGTAATTGAAATAATGTACTATTTCCCACCAGGCATTCCAGATCCCGGTTTCCCACCACACGCATCATCATCATCAACATCTCCCACACAC
>JAPDSC010119854.1:100840-119573 GCA_026290005.1 Latrodectus geometricus | reverse complement strand
ACTCAAATTTTCCTTTTACTTTTTTAAAGAAATATACAATATTTTAAATTAGATAAAGATTAAAGAATTCGTTATTAATCTGTGGGAATGTAACAATGGAAAAATGTTAAGTTTTATTTATTGTACAAACCAAAAATTCATAAAACTCGTTTAAACTAAGAAATATTTTTCATTAAATATATTTGTTACTCCTTAAAATTCACTACAAAATAATACTGAAAGCCCTGGATATCTTATTAAATAAGTCATTGTCGAAAAACTTTGAAAGCATTTTCTGTTGAAACGTATGATTAAAACCAAGTATGGCAACTTTCTAAAGACCAACTTAAAAGATAAGAATAAATTTAATAAATTAACATAATGAAATGGAACGTTTGTAAAGCAAGATTTCAATTTAACATTTAAACTATAAACGCATTTCTTTCCAAGAAATGTATTGTTGGAATAAGAGCAGATGTGCCTAAAGTTTAATTGCTTTATGTAAACATATGAAGTGAGGCATTGTATATTATTCTTCGTTAAATAGAAAAGTTAATTATATTTATTTTATTTAATATATTGAAGTCATTACGATTTTCATAAAATATAATTTTAAATGCTTCGAAAATCACACAAAAATTTGAAATTATTAATTTCTAAATTGATTAAAACAAAACATATCTGTTACCAAACATGCAAAAAAAGTATTCTAGGAAAAATAAATTATTCGATGTAATTGACAAATTTGAAGATTACTTCAAAATAACTGTCCTAGTACCAAAGGAAAAATAAATAAATAATTTCAGTTATAACTTTTTACAGCTACACACACATTATAGAGAATATAATATAATATCATTTTAAATAAGTGATTTAAATTTCATTGAAAATAAGCTAAAAATAATTCATTATATTAGGACGAATAGTTTATATTTTTACGTAACTTGTACCTTGATAAACCAAAAAAATAATTTACATAACATTCGGAAAAAATTGAAGATTACTTTCAGTAAACAACAAAATAGGGAATATATAATATCCAGGATGAGATTTTATTTCTAAATTAGATTCCTTTAGTTTATAACAAGCCCAGACAAAATTTATTTAAAGATATCCCAAAATTCATTTCTGTTGGATGAAAATTTGGGAACTTATTAAGCAAATTTTCTAAATGATTTTTGACAGTAATTATTTCCACATATTTGAACAACCATCGTTTTTACAGCAAAAGTTTCACAAAAATTAATTTTATTGATGAATAGTTTTACGCTCACACACACACAGAGATATAAACTAAGTTGAGAATGTTTGAAGTATTGGTAAAATCCTAGGAGAGCCCACACCCTTGGCAACAAACTAAAAAAAAGCGCCAAGGTAGAACAAAATGGCGAAATAAGAATTCCAGAAATAGTTAGGTTTATCATATCTTGTGTATCAAAGGTAGGATTACCAAGACTTACGAAATTTATTGCCAACCAAAATTATTTGCGTTAAGGGTGTGGACTCTGCTAGGATCCAACCGAAGTAACTTTATCCCATCAAGCTCATTATATTGAATCACACTATAAATCACGTGAGCATTTATTCAGCAGGTTAAATTTAGTAAAGCAAATTCTCTTTTCCTGAGAAACATTTAAAAAACTGTAAAGTTTTGATGAAAACTCATTTATTTGTAGCTGGTGGAAATACCTTAAATGTAATCAATTTGCAATAAGGTTTTGCTAATTAAAATAGTTAGAATAATTTATGTTAATTTAATTATTTTTGTTATATAGAAAAATGGCCATAAATTATTATTGATTATTTTTTTATCTCAAATAGGTTTTGCTATTTTCAAAAATCAGAAAGATTTGATGAATTTTTGTGTAATTCTATTTCAACACAAATTTCAGTTAGCTGATTTATGTAGACCATGCTGCTAAAATCATAGCCAACCACTTCATAATTTTGTTCAAATGAAGGACAAACGCGATCTAGCAGTCTTTCCATGTTAAATCAACAGAGGGTCATTGGACCTTACAGAACATTTAATGATCACAAGCCCGCTCAGCACGATGTTATTAAATAGGATAAGATACTATGAAAACGACAATTTTTTCTCACCAGAATAAGTGACTGCAACTCTGCAGCTATTCAAGGTTAGATTAACTTATTGCAATAATTTTATGGTTACTTATTTTGTGTGCACCAAAAAAGCCAAGTATAGCAAATCACCAAGTAGTTTTGAGCCATGGATAAATAAAAGATTGACACCTGCTCTGGTATTCTTCTTCCTAAACTGCCAAATCACGCCAACATAAGGTGCTAGACAAAATTTTTTAATTTTTCAAATTATCGGAAAATATACAAGACAGCCAGACACACGTACATGTAAAAGGCCGAAACGTAAAATCCATCTCCAATTGTTCATCAATGGCTAAGATTAAACCGAGAGCTTTTCGCTCTGAAGGAAGGTGTCCTACCATTAGTTCATGGTGAGCTAATAATATATTTGTAATAATTTATTAGCCCAAATCAAATCAGATTTCGATTAAACCAATGCAATTTGCAGAAGATATTGTATTTAACTCCATCGCTGGACCAACAGTTATACTTTTGTCAAAATAAATTAATAAAATAAAGTAATAAGGAAATTTAAAGGTGACACAATTTAGGTATCCCTTAATCATGATTCTAAATTACAAGACAATTAACTATCCTTAGAGGCTTCAGTGGGTAGAAATTGACAGCCGGAGACGTATAGCATAAAACAATCAGTAATGCTCTGAGAAACACTATAATTAAAAGCCATATGTTCCATAATTCAAAACCATGCGTGTTGAGAAGCTTTTTCATCATTTACAACTGAAATAAAATTAATCATAATCGTCAGTGTATTCGGAATATTAGTTTAATCAAACAGTAACAAATCTCACAAGATGAATTAGATTTTCTTTAAAGTTGTAATTCCTAACTTTGCTTCAAAAATGAAGGCTTTTACTGCAACTTTTAACGAAGGGTAGCGTTATAAAATCGTTTGGTTTCGAGACTTAACGCAATTTCAACCGCGAAAAAGCCCAAATTCTCGATTAGAGATCATAGTTGGTTGAAGGTAGAGCGGAAACTAAGAGAGTGTAGTTCGAATCTATTGATTTGCCTCGCGGAGACAGGAGCGGGGCAATCTCTCCTCAGCATCCTAATGAGCTGGGAATTATGGGTCCGGTCAATTCCTCCTCCCACCACAATTCTCTTCATTCATTATGCATATCCTATATCTATCTCCCTAAAGAGGAATTAAGAGAATTTCGAGGTTATTTCAGTCTCGGGAAAGGGTGCAACTAATGAGAAACAGGCCCAAGGCATCGTTTTGTATTTCGTAAGTTTGATTGCACCTAATGTAAGTCACTCTCTCCAGCATCAGTATTTAAGTATTCGTAGAGCAGAGAATAGAATAAAGATCCAGGGGAAAAATGGCTGTAGCTAATTGATTATTTCATTACAACTCATTAAAAAGGAGTTTTAGCCTGCGTTGTGCGTTTTATTCTTAGTTACCAGGTTAATGTACTTCGGCAGATTCCGTGATAATACTTGTTGTAAAATATGGGATTCTTTTAACAAATTAAGATATTATATATTAAATTCCTAGTGAAAGTTTTACACTATTTTATATCTCGTATCACAATATTTCATCAATTCAATTGTTTTGATATTATTGATCAATTTACTTAATGAATTACGTTGGTACTTTTGAGCTTGATCGTTGGGACAAATATGTATGAAATAGAATTTTTTGATAGAATTATATCGACAAAAGCTTACCTTTTATTTTTCCTCTTGAAAGATTTAGATGCTATTCTACGGTGCCAATGTTACTGATTTGGAAATTCCCGTTTCAAACGAAATAAGATCTAGACAATCTACATTTCATAATAGAATTTAGACAATCTGTATTAGAAATAAAATCTAGACAATCTACATTTCAGAAGATGCTCTAGATACTTATCCAATGTCCTTTCGCTGGAGGAGGTTGCCACCTCAGTTGACCGCCTCGTCACTGGAACACGATTTAAAATTACGAGGCAGTTGGATAGATTAAAGAACTTAAAGGACTAAATAGAATATTATTCAGAATTCTTACAGAAGAAAATTCCAAATTAAATATATTTCACGATCAGTTCATTATAATAACATGAAAATGTCCGTTTTCCTTTCTTCTAACTGATCAGTCGCAGAAAATGGAAAGAACCTGTTCTTTACTGTCTCGCACAGACCGGTTCTTAAATTTGAAAGTTCGTTAAATCGAAAAAAAAGGCTTTAGATCTTAAAATAAATTTTTTTTTTAGTAAACGATTCACACTTTATAAATAAATTAGACAGTCATTGAGCATATACTAAATAAGAAACAGGTGTAAAATTAAATATATTCCTAAAACAAATCGTTATTTTATTCATAAAGAATCAGGCATTGAAGTATTTCACTATTAATTTCCCCCCCCCCCCCCCAAAAAAAACACCTGTCTTATAAGCCATTCATTTATTTGCTTTGGCAAACAGTAATAACAGTGCGTCACTTCCTTCTTGTTCGTTAAAAGTTTTTTTCTTTTTTTCCCCACTCTTATTCAATTTGTTCTCGATCATTTAACTACTTAATATTTCTTACGAACAAATTACATCCGAGTCTGTATTTAAAATCCTGAAATGAAATTTCGAGCAACAATTGGTTTCTTTGTTGAATTTAATAGATGAAAGCTCGTCTTCACTGAAGTCGTTGGTTAAATGATCTCGGCTTACTTTAGTTTTATGATCGTTCTATAATAAAACTTACATTTCAGAATGATCTAAATATTATTTTTCTGCAACATCATTCGAAACATAGATTGGCAAGTGCATTACGTTAAGATGACCATTTCAAAGAGCAATTCCAAGATATGATAACACTTGACGAAAGTACCTAGACAATTTGCGCTTGAAGTTATTGATTATACTCTGTTGCATGAACTGTAAGACGAAAGTTAGATTATGAGGAAGAAATTCCACATAAATTACATTAAAATATCTGGATTTCAACATTAGTAATGGATTCCGTAATCCTAATGATTTACGATTCTCCAATAGAAACGTCTCGATCTAATTTCAATTGTCTCATCATATCATGATTAAAAAACAATCTAAAAATTATTCTTAATCTTGATATGGTGGTTAAGAGAAAGAATAGGCTAATTATGTACAAAATAACATCCATTAAAACGGTTAATAGACGTTACAATTATACCCATTTACGGTTTTATTTTTTATAATTTTTTAGTATCGGTGAAAGCATGGATAATAAAATTAATTATAGCAGTAAATAATTTTTCAATGGCATCTTAAGATCTATTTTAAATTTGTTATCCGGCCAGACATTTTTTTAGTTCAGCAGTTCAAGGATTAAATTTCAAATTCATGGGTTAAAATTTATCATGTAATTTCTGGTAACCTTTGTATTTCCAACGCATTCCAGCCTCCATCAGTGAACGCTGGATTTTCATAATCAAGCATAAGAAATGATCTCTTAGGGAGCTCAAAAGAGGGTGGGTTTTCGTAATTTAGAAGCAAGTATAATTTTACATGGAGGACATTGCGAACCCGATACATTATATGTATTCTAGCTGCCATCAGTGAACGCTAGGATTTTCACCATCAAGCATAAGAAATGGTCTCTTAGTGAACCCGAAAGTGGGTGGGTTTTCGTAATTTAGAAGCAAGGTCCAAAAAGAAAAACAGCAAAGGTATAATTTTACTGAAGGACATTGCGAACTCTCTATATTTTATGTATCCCAGCCACCATTAGTGAACGTGCTGGATCTTCGGTTTGTCGCAATTGAAACTTACTACACTCCAATAACTGGAACAATGTCGTTAACCAGCGTTTTCCAAACCTAACATATGTGTACCACTTATGTGATTTTCGTTATGCTGAGTGCTCCTCGTCAAAAAATTTGGATGTATTTTAATAACAATCAAAATATTAATTTTCTTATATGACATTCATAAAATAATAAGAAAAGAGAAATAAAATTATTCGTAATAAAATATAAAAGTTTTATTGTATTTAAAACATAAATAAAATTTTAATTTGATTTACTTTTCTTTAATTTTAATCTCAGATGCGATTCCACAATAGTCTGTTCCTTTTTCTTCGACTAAATCTCTACAACTGCTAAAAAAACAACTTCACATAAATATGAAGTTGGAAAAGGCAAATGTATTTCCGAACTATCTCCGTTAAGATCGGATACACATGTTGCAGTTGTAACCAGAATGATGTTATGTACTCTTCCAATGTGTTTAATTTTCAAAAATCCGTTTGAAGACCATTCTTTGCTCTTCTTCTGCAAGTGCAAATTTTCTGGCATGGATGTAGTGCCTACTTTCGTTTTGAACAGAGTAAAGGGATTTTCCAGGGGTTCATTCGCCCCCTCAGCTGTACCTCCCCCCATCTAAATCTTATTGTACCTAGCTTTAGGAAATACTGCCCGAAATAATTAGGTATTCGCGGCCACTTAATCAAAGAAAAAAAGGAATGAAAATACTAATACGTATAATGTTCTTATTAAAATATCTTTATGAAGTAAAATTAAAATCTGTCAATTGAAGAGTAAATGACTAGTTTTCAAATTAAATTACAAAATTTAATAAAATCGAGTATATATGCATGCAACCTATTTATTTGATAGCTTTTAACACTAAATAGTCTTTGGAAATTAAAATATTCCAGTAACTGAGAAATTGTTCATTGACACTCTTTTTTGTGCGTGTGATTAATAAGATTCTCATTAAAATCTTAAAAAAGACCTTTTAAAAAAAATTCAAATAGAAGAAGTTATTGAAATATCTGATGCTGGTCTCTGGCTAACTTAAAAAGCAAAATGTTTAATTTCGTAATTTATATTAGTGTTTGCAATTTATTAGATACTAAACACCCTGTAAAGCTGCTTATCTATACAGGAGATTTCAATTCATATTGACATTGAAACACATCCCGTAAAAAAACTGACACTGAAAATATTCAGTTGTGAATATTTTTGTGTTAAATTAGAAATTTATTCTTTTCACGTTCAAACCGAAACTTGTCATAAGTATTTTAATCTTTTGTTTAGTTATACGGCACACAGAAAACTAACGCGTCTACTCGCTCGTTGTCTCTCTCAATGCATTAGCATATTGTTCTATTTTAGGACTACAAGCAGGATACTTCAAATCTATGTAGCATTCCTCTTCTAAAGAATACGGCAGCTATGAGCTAAAGTCATCGAACCAAACATAAAACTACTTAAACAGAACGCACCAAATAGGATATATTCACCTAGTCTAAACTATAACACGATATGCCAAATTTCAATTTAATCAGATGCAAAATCATAAACAGAACGTACTAAATAAAATGAAGCAGATACATTCTATTATTATGCAATAAAAACTCTAAATCTGTAACCTAAAAATTTATAACTTATATTTAGCAAAGTTAAAACCGTACCACCTTTTAAGTTCAGGCTCTTTTAAATGCATTTAGTGTGATATTTACATATTACGAACTCTACCGAATAACAGTTAAATTTATAATTTAAACTTTACTTATACGAAGTAAGGTCTCACGGTACTGCTAAATATACTGTATTTATACATTTTTTTTTTTTTTTAACTACACATCATGTTACAAGTCCTTGATGATAGTAATCAAGTATTAACACAAGATTGGATTTAGTGTTAAATGTGGTTTTCAGGTAGAATTATCGTATATGTAATCTGCAATTATAAATTAATTTTACGAAAAACTTGCGATTCTTAAAAAAAAAAAAAAAAAAAAAAAAAAATTAAAGCAGTTACTTCAGCGAAAACACTTGTTTTCTCTAAAATAACTGATGGAAGTTTATTAATTTTTTTTTTTTTTTAAATTAATAGTTATCAATGGACATTTTCATGGTGATAAATTTTAAATAGACTTCTGAAGTTAGATGATAGTAAAAAGTATTAAACCTCAAGACAAAAATTTGTGTCAATTACAAGTCGTTTTTATCTATATATAAATAAAATTCAATACTAAGCTGAAGCTTAATTCATTACGCTATATTCCAATACACACGAAAACAATTCGAAGTATTAAAGCGAAATAAATATCTTAACTTTTAGAGTTCCAGCTTAACACGAGTCAATTTTTTTTTTATTTTTTAAACAAAACTTTAAAAATTAGAATTTTACACACATTTACTGTATTTCTATAAACTAATACACGAAAGAGAAATTAAACATGAGAAGTTGCATATTTATTTAATAAAAACACAACTGCAAACGAACAAGCCATCTTTGAAGTGAACATAAATCAGAAATCGAACAAGCTCACAAAAGTTTGAACTCTTATGCACCTACTCACTTCTTAGAGGTGCAGATTCGGTTTTCAGAGGTTTATGACAACAACTGTAATTTCCAGAAAGAATAGAGTTTAACCTTTTAGATCCAAGCCTACGTACCACAGCGAGGCAATCATCAATATGGTCATCGATTCCGAGGCATTTCTTGCAAACATCAGGACTCAAGTGACTTTTGAAGTGTTTAGAGCAAAGTTTTTTCAGATTGGTTACTCCGTATGTCTGAGCTGCTTCGTACAGGTCTAAGCATTTGTCAAGTGGGAACTCTTCTTTCATACCTCCACAGTATATGAAGCGAACTAATGCCTGCCCAACAACTTCGTCAACTTTCAGATCCACTGTTTGCTTAGGAGTCACCACATCTTCTTTCAGCATGTTCGTGAAGCCATGAGCCCTGGCACATAAGATACTCTTGTGAGCAGCGATTTCAGCACCTTCGACTATCAAAGTCACATCGCTGAACTTCTTGCTGTTGTAAAGGAGTCGCATGTCATCGGCGCAATTCTTACCTTCGAATACCTCAGGCGCTTCGTAAGGACTGCCCTCAATATACTTGAAGACAATATTGCAGATCACTTCTAGATAAGGCTCCTTGTATAGATCTCTAGCTTTCATATCTTCTTCCGTGAAGAAGATATACACAGGCTTCTCTTCCTCGTCCATAACACCACCTTCTTCTCTAACGTCCGACGAGATCTTATAACCATCTGTAGTCTTCAAGGTGAAAGAGTATTTGACTACTTCCCAATTTGAAGTTTCTTCGACCTTCACCAAACGGAAACCAAGGCGCTTCTTTTTCTGGAACTCTTGTAGCTCCTCAGAAGGAGGTTTTGATGGAGACTTACCTGTTGCGGCATCAGACTCTGGAAGATCTTCTTTGCTGTCACTGTCCATAGATAAATCAATGTCATCGTCTCCTTCATCATCGTATTCTTCTGGATCATCAGATTTTTCCTTGTCAGGATAATATTCATGTTTTGTCATCACTACCTGCCATACACTATCACTTCGCTTTCCAAGGGTGAAATTTGGACTGTAGACTGGATATTTAGTCAGGAACGGAATTTTGTTGAAATCATTTAACTTCCAAACATGTACAAAGTTCTCAATCAGAACTTGCGAGTAACAAGAGATCTTCTTAACATTATCCTTAGTCGAGCATACAGTTATGCCATTCTGGGACGACATCTTAAGTTTAATATTAGTAAAGATCGAACGATTGCTACTGAATCTAGTGTGGACACTACTCTGCAGTACACGGCAATTTATACTCAAAATTTCAGTGGGTATAGCTTGTGCTTAATCAATGGCGGCGCTATTTCTATTTTACATAAAGTTCTTCTTCTTCAACCTATAATGTAAAGAAAATATTATCGCACTAAAAAATAATGGTTAATGTTAATTTTGAAATAAACTAGACTACCTATATAGTACAGTAGACCAGCTAAAATGTTTGGATTAAATTTCAAAAGACAGTATTGTTACTATTTCACAATGCTTTTTTTAAAAAAAAACACATTCCAGAGTTATCATCCATCAAAAACATTGAACAATAAAATATCAGTATTTATCAGATAGATTTGGGTTTGATTTACGCTGAAAATACTTAAATATCAATCAATCTGCCTTTTCCATCGTATTTTAGGTATTTTTTTGGGGCTTTGTATACTTTTTTGGATATAACTGGTTTACATTATGTTTACTCTGCAATCTTTTAAGCATACCAATAGTTTTGTAACTTTACACTTTGGCTAATTGAGGATTAAAAAGATATAGATTTTCCTCAGTAAACTTTCACTCTACGTCAACGGAGGAGTATCATACCCAACGGAAAGTTAGCATTAGATTTCGTCAGTCAGATTATTTTTGTCAAATATTAAGCTCTCGATCAGTCAGACATGAGAATGACACATTTTTTTATCAGTTTATCTCGATTAATTTCGTATGATTTCTCGTATATTTTTTTTAGATTTCATTTTGATCTAATTAATGTCAATTACGAGGGTTCTAATATGGAAAAAGATTATTGCCTTTAATGTATATAACATAAGACAAAAGAACGATAGAAATTTTACTCAAGTAAAGATGGTTCTTTTTTACTATTTGTTTGTTTATTTTTTTATCAAAATAATCTAGTTAAATATCACAATTAATTATAAATGCTATTTTAAAATTATTTTGAACATTATATTATGAGCCTAGTTGGTTTTAAAATTAATGAGGCGGTAGAGTTTGTAAAGATTTTGACTTTCAGTGTGAAAACTAATAAACCTGATCAGTCTAACTTTGCCTTTTGAGAGGCTGTGTGTTCGAGAAGTAGCTAGTTTGAAACCTGATTCAGCCTAAGATAGCTCTACTGAGGTCTATGCATGTTACAATTTCTGTAGAGTTTAACGCACTATCAATGATATTGTTTAGTGCCAATTCAGTTGTCGACTTCGTCCCTTGATCGTGGTACAAAATTTAGAAGCAATTGGGTTTTTAGTGGCTTTGATCTATAGATCTAGGAAACCGGAAAAGTACTATAATAATTCCAAGTTTCGCATGTAAACTAGGGATTGGTTAATTTTCCACTGCTAGTGTGAAGTGTTACAGAAGAATGTATTTACTTCGTTTAGTAGACTTTAACTCCTGAGTTATATAAATTCGTAAACTTATATTAATGTCCCGTATCGCATTACTTTGTGGTTTTGAAAAGCGTCGTTTTTACGATAGTGGGGATTTTCAAAGTTGTGTTATTAAGATCTATGGACATCAACTAGTTACAAAAAATAATAATAATCAGCAACATAAATGTTAATCAAATCATCTAATCAGCATTTAGACTTTAAGGAGATTTTTAGCAATATTTAAAGATTTTTCAATTCAATCTGTACAAATATAGATATAAGGGATATATCATAGTAAGTAAAAACTACCATACGCACATTAATGTCTCATTAAAGTTTAAAAAATGGACTAAATAGTCTATTTTTAATGACATAAAATTTAACTGAAGAGAGAAATGATTTTCAGAAGTGGAAAATTATGCTACGTTACTCAACAATAATTCTTTCATTTTGATTTAATCACACTAATCAGCTAAATGGGAAAATAAAATGCAAGCCACTATACTGTATGGGTAATTTTTATTTCATTTATAAACATCAAACTGTCAGATACATTTAGAGATAGTATTTTTAATTTCTCAATATAAGTCAGATTCGTTAAATATATCTATAAAAGCAGTGGTCCCAAGTTCTTACTAGCAAGAGATCTTAGCTACAATTGACAAATAAGATTTTTCACAAGTACAGACACATTTTATAGTTACATATCTAATGTTGTTTCTGATGACACTTGGCAACGCCTAGCCCGCCCGTCAGAGACTAAGCGAATGAAGTCAGAGAGAGAGCGTCTTCCGTTTTTGAATAGAGCGCCCTCATACGAAGGTGGAAGTACGACTTTAGGTTCATAGCTGGAAGCATTGTCTGAATCTTCCAATTTAGAGATTGAAACCAGTGAAGACCCAAAGCCTGGCTCCAACCACACCCAAAGGTATTAATTTGTAATGGGAACATGGAGGGCATTGCGAGCCGATATATTTTACGTGCCCCAGTCGCCATTAGTGAACACGACGAAGTTTCGGCTAAGCCGGGATTTGAACTCACACCTTTTGGTAACGTGAACGACGCCCTAACCAACCAGGCTACCACGGCCTATAGTTACATATCTCTAAACGCATAAATACAACACCTCTGCGATAGATTTTTTTTTTTTTTTAAATACAAGTGTTTTAGTTTATCTGTGTGGATATTTGAAAGAGGATCTTGGACCTTTTCTTACGATACATGAATTAAGGCTACCATATAAAAGCCTACCAACAAAGATTTCTCTAAGAAAATAAGAAACGTCACTTAGTGTGACACATAATATCACATTATGTTCAAAAACAAGCGATTTATATGAATACAAACGAACAAATTACTCGCTGAAGGCAATTTGAAGAGATCATCTCATCAAATCTAATGAAGCTCTTTTGCAGCTAACTGTTCACAATGTAGTGATAAATGGTGAATAATAGCTATTTTTCCCAGCAATTAAAATTTTAAACAATATTTTGGTTGTAAATAACGATATTCTAATAAATTTTGTTTTATATGTATTTCAATTTTGATAACTAAACTCACTAAGCATTTCTTCATAGATTACAATTTTTTAGCTAGATTCAACGCTCTACGGTTACTTATATTAATTTGAAATGGATTTCAAGCCCTCGTGACCAGATACGCTTGAGATGGGAATCGAACTCACGAACCGAAAGATAGAGCCGTTGTCGTTTGATTGACAATTTAGCACATAATAAAGAGAAAAATTTTTATAATATCGTATTTTTATTTTCAATACAAACTACATTTTAATATAAGCGCGAAGAAAAATTAAAATTTAGATTTTTTTAAAGTTTATCACGTTGTCAAAATTTATCACTTTACAATGAAATTACTCTTTAATAGAAGTAAAGAAAGTCCCGATTCAAATTCTTCATAGAATATAGAAGCAGATAACTTTTTTTTTTTTTTATCAATCTGTCACTCTGATATTTTTTTTTGGATCAAAATTCACTAAATAAAATAACAGCTTGTCATAGCCGTTAGTTTCACAATTAAGAATCTATATTTTAATAAAAAGTGATCAATTTTTATTCAATATTTTTTAAAGCAATTTAAGAAAATATTAGTTTGGGGAAAAAGTAATCCATTATTTTTTCGGTAGACGTCTGTAGTGATCGATATCTTGTGAGGTATCTATCAAACAATTTCAGATTTATGCTCATTGGAAAGGTGACATTTGACACTAAAATATCCTCTTGCTGTTTTTTGTTTGATTAATTCAGTTACGAGTACAAGGTTTTAAAAATGGAAGACAACAAACAGAAAATTCGATACATTTTCGTTTTACTCTTGTAACGGCGAAAAAGATAGCCGGGTGGCTAAAATTGTGAAAGGTGTTTATCGTCCTATATAATACTGTAACAACCAGTTACGTACAATTTTTGTTTCGTCGATTCCGTTCGGGTATTTTTGATGTTAGAGATGCACCTCGCATGTGGATACAGCATCGTCGAAAATGTCTATAAAATATAAAAAATGATCGAAGTTAACCACATGTCAGCAGTCGTAACGCGCAAGACCAAAAAATCTACATGAAAGCTGTTTAAAACCTTTTTACAAAGTGAATCCAAAAGAAGTTACATAAAGTTCACGTAAAAATAATGGATTTCTTTTTCCCCAAACTAATATTTGGTCACACAACTGTCAACTTTGTTAGTTGCCAGCTTTATTCGTCAATTCAGCTAAACTAAGTCCACGATTCAAGCAATTCTGAGCCCATACCAGAGATAAAAAAAAAAAATTTTTTTTTAGAATATTAAATTATTTTATTCCATTTTTAAATTTACCGCGCTAAATTAACGAAATTACTAAACTTTTATTTCTTAAATATAAGTTATATGGTAATATATGGACTTAAGAGATTTTACAACTAGTAGATAAAATAAAATTATAATATATTTAACTTATATGTCAATCTGGCAAGATTCCTAATGTTATCTATACCCCCAATTTTTTTTATCATTGTTTATGACAATTTGATTGTAAAAAGTTACAATAAGATAAATCAAGTAAAAAATCTACTATATTCAAAATAAAAATATCTATTTAAAATTAAAATCGTAAAAATATTTTGATGGAATTTTAAAGTTCTGAATCAATTTTTGGCACACGATAGTAATCTTTTATAATCGATTTAATTTTCTTGTGAAGTTAAATTATTGTATTTAACAAAAAACATTTTTGTTTAACTTCATTTGTAACGCTTTAATTTTATTTGTATAATAATAACACAATAAAGTGATGAAAGAAATTTTCTATAATAAATATAAAGGAACTATTGTAAAATGAATTGATTGAATTTGAAGAAAATGTAATTAATAAACAAGACTAGTATACAAATATTGGTTTGTAACTCCTGTGGAAGTTTTATTGAAAATAATATTTTTTACTAATAAAGAGAGGTTTTAATATGTAATTAAATGTAAAGCTATTAAATGTGTAAAAATTTGTTTCCATTGTTACATAATTTTTGATAAGGTTTTGAATCAACAAAGTTTAAAAAATTAGTCAAAGAAAATACAAATTTTATTGTAAAATTCAGACTGCTTAGAAAATTTCTGATTAAAAAATAGATTTTCAAGGAATTTGCTAGCTACGAAATAAATTTATTTTAATTTAAATGCTAATTGCGTATATTATGCCAATGTTGGTGTTCTGTATTAATTTTACTGCAGCATAAACTAATTTTTAATGTTTAAAGGCAAATAAAAAACATAGTAATAAGGATTCTTTAATTTTGAAATTAATTGAAGAGTTAAGATAATTGATTTCTCCCTATCACATTGAAAATAAATATATAAAAGAAAAAAATAAATGTATAAACATAATAATAAAAGCCGCTTACAAAGACAAATAAAGGTGAATCTGAAATTTTTAGTTGGTAGTAATTTTTTTTCAAAATGACACGTTTGCAGAACATTGCCAAGATTAACCAATTAGAAAATATGGATAGTCGAAATGCAAATCAGCACAATAATTCAATACAATCTGAGCTATTATTGAAATAATGAGCATAGAAGTTTTGAAATATTGCTAAAATTGCAGTATTCAATAAATCAAAAACAAGGATGTCAATTTTCGAAATCTTAAGTGTACCTTCAAATGCAATAACCTTCTCTTTCCTTTTTTTTTTTTCAGAATTATTTTAAATTTATTACCATAAAAATTTTGTAATTCATACTAGAAACAAAATTAGTGGAGCTTAATCAGAATAAAATTTATATAATAATACACACACAATATATTTTTAGAAAACTATCTAAATCAAGATTTGCTAAAAATAATTTTTTTGCTAACAATCCATTTTAAAAATTTATACATTAATTACAGAACTTTTTAATAAATGTAATGTATTGCTTTTTGGTTCTACTAGGGGGGATTTTAATAGATAATTTATGAATCTCATCTCAAAGCAATATATTGAAATAACATTTTTTTAATTAAACTACAAAAATAAGCAAAATATGTTGATGAATTATCCAGAATTTTCTTAGACACATTTGAGAAAAAATGGATATATTCTTGATGCATATGGAAATGCTAGGCATATTTACAAGTACATTAAATTGAATATTTTTAATTATACATTTAATTAGATTAGAAAATAATTACCCATATAAAATGTGAAGATGTTTTTTGAAGTATTTTAATTTGTTTTCATTTGTAAGCAAACAGACTAATGCTCAAAATAATTTTTTTATAAATGAAGATTAAAAATGTATGGTAATTTGATAAAAAGGTTTAAACCGAAATACAGTATTTTGCACAGATTTTATTTCTCAAAGGGCAAAATTATATCAATAGAAACATATGCTTATTTCTTTAATTGGATATTCTTAAATTTTAAATACACACAAGTTAAAAAACTAAGCCCAAACATTCTTTTTGAATATTCAATTATTAAAAAAAAAAAAAAAAATTTTTTTTGATATTTAAGTATTAAAAAATATATTTCAATCCAATTGAATCCAATTTATTTCAATACAATTGAAGAAATAATTTTTACTAATATTAAAAATTAAATGCAATATAAAGTATTTAATAGACAATGCTTGGTAATTTATTAATTTTGATATGAAATTATACGTTACACATGTGGATATGGTTGTACATATCGATGATTCATTTTTTTTCAAAATATTTTTCTATTGATTTAAGGCAATTTTTTCAAAACACACCCACACTTAAAATATTACTAGAAAAAAATCTAACAAAAGCCTCATAATCAAATTTTATTCATTTTATTTACATAATTACAACAAATGTAATTTGTTAGTCATGAATTAGTAAGCATGCAATTTGTAAACCATATTGACTATGTAATTTCATTTTTGTTGCAAATCTAAAAGAAATCACTAATAAAAAGAAAGTTAAATTTTAAATTTATGAATTTTAGCATAGAATCTTATCAAAATAACAAATGATAGCAAAATTGTTACCTTAAAATTCAGGATAATATTAAATATAAATAACATATATAATAATAAAAATATAATAACATAAATAACAAAATATTTTTTAATTATTAAGATAAAATTTAAAATCTTAAATGGCTTATCTCCTCCACACATTTTTGCCAACAAGCCTGCAAGATATGAATGGACAACAAATTATAACTTGAATGTTTTTTTATTTACAACTTTTTATACTGTACTATACTTTTGTTTATATACAGTTTCATATAAGTATATTGTTAACTATCACACCATTAATGCATATTTTCCTTGGAAAACAAAAACATATCTTCAATTCTTGATAAATGGGGGGGGGGAATTGTTAACATTTCATTTAGCGCTGAAATTCAAAAAATATTATACGAGTACTTTTGTTATGTTTGGTGAACAGAAATAGAAATTATGTACTGTTGAGGGTTGCATTTCATTTGGCAGTTATAATTTTCTGTTTAAAATTGTTAAATATTTTACTATACATGAACTGTTTGTTAAAGACTTTAGTCTAATTGCCGAACTAGTAACTAATTCTGAAATGTTTAACAAAAAAAAAAATTCATACTTAAGTATTGTGTACAAAAGGTACTTGTATATCTAAAATGTTTTTAGTACTGCTGACATTAATATATATATGAAAGTATCTCCATAAATAGTATAAAACACAAAATTATCAAATCAAGAATATCATATAGTGAAAAACTTAATGCCTATTATATAAGCGTTTTACCCGAATCATTACTGCAGTATTTAATTTTGAATGTATATACAAAGTAAAATTAATTCCTGTTTTTAAGCTTATTATTTGCAAGTTTGATTTTTATTTCAAATATGAATGTTGTAAAAATGCAAAATTCAATTAAAAATGATTGAAGAACAGACCCCCTTCTCATGCAAAAATTTTCATAAAATGTTTTTATTTCCTATATCATAGAACAACAAACATTTTCTTATTCTGTGATTAGCTTTTTACTTAACTGATTAAAAATTTTAAACAAGTTTTGAAAACAATTTTTTGTATAAAAAGTATTTGTATTTTTTGCTTTAGGATTCTGAATAAACTGAGTTGATAAAATAGCTTCAAAATATATAATTTCATTAAAGTGGTTTTGAAAATATTTTATGATTTAGATTATTAAATTTTTGAACCTATATTTCACTCGAAATTATTTTGTATTGAGTTAAGAATATATCTCAATATTTTAATAAATTTTGTTTCATATATTACTTTGTAAAAAAGAATCACAGTTTCTGAGAATTTTTAAACTAATGATAAATAAAATTAGAATTTTAGAGATTGCTTGCTGTGGGACATAAAGACATATTATGTAAATTTTAAACTGATCCTCTTAAAAAATTTTGTTAAATATCAATGCTTGTTTTTAATACCATTTAAATTTAAACATATTGAAAGTTAAATATTTTAGTCATTGAAATTAAAATTATTTTGTTCTTTGGTAAATAAACATGATTATTTTTGTCGTCTTCTCATAATTTTATCTTATAAACATTTGAAGACTGATAGAAGTGATGTTCCCTTGTCCACAGAAAACTTTTTCATTCAGTGCTAAATGAGGTCACAAGTCTGCCAGAAACTTTGCCAAAGTTTGGAGCTTGAAAACTGTAAAGGATGTCCTGTGGTAATGACCCAAGTTTAAAAAGAGCGGCATCACTAGCCTGGCAGCAAAAGATAAGCTCTGAAGTAAGTTATATAAATGAATAAAATAATTATTTTTCAATCAAACTTAATATTACTGAAACTTATTTAACACTTAAATATTATATATAAGTTTACAAACAGCAAAATATTTATCACTGTAATAATTTATTTTAAATAGTTATTTGT
Source organism: Latrodectus geometricus (assembly GCA_026290005.1). Taxonomy (NCBI): domain Eukaryota; kingdom Metazoa; phylum Arthropoda; class Arachnida; order Araneae; family Theridiidae; genus Latrodectus; species Latrodectus geometricus. Next base: position 101,266 of record JAPDSC010119854.1, on the reverse strand, counting down.
CTACATATTTCAGGTGTTTGTTATAAATTACTATTTCTTCACATTAATACATTTCTTTATGTACATAAAATTTACTTCTTATCACTAAAAAATACAACATTTCAAATTAAAGTTCAAATACATTATCGCAACTATTTTTCAAGTGTAAAATTTCATACCATATACCAATATATCATTATGTTAAATATTTTTCAGAAAATTTATATACTTAATGGCATATTTATTTCAGGTATGTTAATAAACTGTAAAAAAAAAAATTAAATTGTTGATTTTATGCACAAGTATCTTTTATTCATATTTGGCAAAATATTCTTACTGAAAAATAGTTTCTAATTTTTCATCTTTATGTACAGAAGATTCTTTTACCTCAAGATATTTTTTATTCTTAACTTTTGATTTAAAGCATCTAGAAGAAATGAAATTTTG
>JAPDSC010119854.1:84533-97338 GCA_026290005.1 Latrodectus geometricus | reverse complement strand
TGTTGAATCCATTAACTGAAATTCTTCGCAGTTGAACCCATTCATATTTCTATTAGGCGGTCTTTTCGTCCGTTATTCCGTTTTTTCCGGATTTCCTGGGCAAGGACCCTTAACCAAATGGACAATAATCCACTTGGTAGAAAATTATAGCCACTATTTTCTGCTATAAAGTAAAAAATTAGAAACAATAGTTTTACAAATTAATGCGATTTCCTAAAAGAAGTTATTAAATAAACCTTAAAGGAGAATTAAAAGTTAAAGTACGTTTGATGAGAGTTAAAGTTTCAATAGCTATTCAAATATAAAAAAATTATTTGCATTTTTAAAATTTTTTATCAATCGTTTCATTTACAAATTATATGTGTATATAACTTATTTTTTATTGGAATTATTCTTTTTTGTAAAGACCAAAAACGTTTTTCCTTTCAGACGGAGATTTTCTTATGAACATTTTGTTACATGTATTATATTCTTTGTTGTCAGAAAATTTGGAGAGACGGTGTTGTCCAGACTGTTGCCGGCCAACACAGCCTCTCCAAATTTTTCACTTTTAGCACTAACCCGTGAAATGACCCTCCAAATATAAAATAATTGCTTACATTAATTACGCAATACAACTGTGTAAAATATATAAGTTAATAGATAATATTCCTGTTTCGAATATTTTTCTTGGAAAACCTAAATTTTAATTTCTGAAATATATATTTAATCATTTTATTTTATTTTTATTCAGATTTATATTTAATAATTAAATTTATTCTATTAATATTTGTATATTTATATTAAATAGTTATTTAATATATAATTATATGCCACCCAACCTGTCTAGTTTTTAGCGTAATTGACTACCGATGGGGGGGGGGGTCCTGGATTCGAATCCCAGCTCGGACATGGATATACTTTCTCTTTCTCTGTGTTTCTTGTCCTTTTCTCAGATGATGGATGAATGTGGCCCGCCCTATAAAGGTTTGTGGTGGTGTGGCGTGGGCGATGCTACTCGTACCTCCTTGACTTGGTTCACAGGTGCCCACCGGATAACGATAAAATGAGTAGCAGTTTCCGGCCTTGTTGCAGCAAATGGGCGAATGTACTAACTTGCTCAAGTGTGCCCGCCATTAGAAATAAGAAATATTTAATTATATATAATTAAATATACTTAAATATAAATAAAAAATTAATGATAATAATGAAATAATAATAATAATAATAATAACACTAAATAATTTTAATTGAGAAAGTAATTTTATCTGAAAGAATAATTGGAACTAAATGCTTAAAAACCATAAAATTCTTTAAATTTTCTTTTACTTTTTCTTTTTTTTTCTGAATTTGAATGATAAAGAATTATATTATATTTATTTTACTGATGCCACTATTCAAAATAAAACTAATGACTGATGACAGTTTTATTTTCTTTGGTGAAGTATAAGTATAAATTAAACATGAGTTAAAGTAATATCTCAAAATTATTTTGTATTTTAAATCAGCACTTCAATGGTAGTAAAATGAAATAAATGTGAAAAATACATGGTTTGCGCTATCCTTAATATGATACTTACAATATAAAAAAATTAAGTGAAGTTTTGATAAAATTTAACTTATCGAGTAACCCAATCCAAAAGAATGCTCTCTTGAGAAAAATGTATTTAATAAACTTCAGTAGGTATATAAATTTGAACACAACTTATATTATAAAAATGAATTTTATAATGAAAAAAACCCGCTATTTTCTTGAAACATTTTTGTCACTTTTAATTACAAATATCTCAAATATATTTAGAGATATTGAAGGAAAAGTTTAAAAATAATAAGATAATTTTAAAGGAAGCACATTTTATAAGCTAATTTCAAATTTAGTAATAGCTAAACTTAATTTTATATTCTATGAATTTCAAATTTTTATTATAGTCAAAAATTATTGAATTCCATTTTTGAGAGTTTGCTGCATTTTTTAGCTTTTGAGAATTTTGAACTATAAATTGTCCATCAAAATTGTATTAAATTTGGTTTGAATTGTTGGCGATAATCTGAGAGGTATCTTAAGAAAAATCTGGAAGTTATCTTTAAAAATGATCAGACAAAGTCAGCTTAATATGCCTTTCTACTGTGATTCAAAACTTGATTCACAAACTGTAAAATTAAAATGTTCTTTTCTTGATAAGAAAGAAATTCAGTTATAATTAATTTGACCAGCAAATCAAAATCATTAGAATTTTTATGCAAAATTAATTATGCTTTTGTTCAAAGCATAGGTTTTCATAATTTTGACTATCATCCAAATTTGAATTCATTGAAGCCCTAAGTAACTGATTGTTATTATATATTTAAGTACCTATTAGTACCTTATTCTTTCTTTTTTCTTAGTTGTATTGAATATGTACTACATGTTAATTTAAGGAGTTAATAATCATATTCGCAAAAGGGTAAACCGTGACATGTTGCTTCTTTATCTGACAAACTTCACGATTTTGTACATATTTTTATGATGCCTAATCGAAATAGCTGTGAATAAATTATGGTATATCTTATGAGATTTATAATAATAACAGTGCTATTTCTTAATAATTTACTTTTATAAAAGTAAATTATTAAGAAATAATTGCATGAAATACTTTACAGATCATTTATTTTATTCGAAACGAAATTTTCTGTAGGTTTTATATTCCTATCGATTATTAGTACGCAAATTTTAAGGAGCTCTAAAGAAAATTTTATTTTAAAATGTTTATTTGGGTTTTAATTATACTCGGACAAGTTTTTATTAATAATATTTTAGTTTTATGAAATTTTCTTATTTTAGGAGGGGTTTTTTTTAGTCAAAATGAGGTAAAAAAAATCCTTTGTTATTATTTATAAAAGAAAACATAAAATGTTAACAAAATATATTGCTTGTTAAATAAAATTATTTAATCCCTATATGAAAATGAATATCAAATCAAATGATGATTCACATTTTCAAATTTTCTACAAAAATATTTTTTACTTTGAATTTTTTAAAGTAATAACCAGTGAATTCCTAATGATGTATTTTTTTTCTAATGGCGGGCATTGGGTGATTAAGTCTTCGCCACAACAAGGCCAGAAATTGCTACTCATTTAGCTTTACCCAGTGGGCACTTGTGAACCAAGTCACGGAGGCGAGTAGCATTACCCACGCCACACTACCACAAACCTGTTTGTAGGATGGGCCACATTCATACATCATCTCAGGAAAGGACAAGAAACACAGAGAAAGCAAGAGAAGGTACATCCATCCGAGCCGAGTTTCGAACCCAGATCCTCCCCATCCATAGTCAGGTACGCTGACCACTAGATAGAATAGGTGGCTTAATGATGTATTCGTCGACCTATGCAATACTAACTAGGTATCATTCTTTTTTATTTTGAGTAGAAAACAATTTGCTTAATATATATTAAAATTTTTCGTGGGCATATAACTTGACTTAAACAACCAGTAAATGAATTTCGGACTCATGAGGAAGAAATTTAATCTTTCTGCATTCATTTAATTGTTAAATAGATTATATATCATGAGTTTATTCTTTTGGAATCTCCCTGAATTATTGATCCATAATTCAAGAAATATAACATCAACATAAATAATATAAATAACTTTAAACTAAAATAAAACAGAGAATCTCAGTTGCATAAAAATGGAACTGACTAATATAATATTTCAAAAATTTTAAGAAATTTTTTTAAATATTTCGTAATTTATGCATGCACAAATTTGTAGTAGAAAGTAATGATATAGAGCACTTCAAATCTTGAACAAAATACGAAACTTAAAAACGATAGTTGAAAACACTATTAAAAGAACGGAATTTTTAATAGAAAATAAACAGTGTAAACTTATTAATAAAGTAATATAATTATTGGAAGATCCTATAGATGTTCACTTGCTTAAATCCCTTTCGTCCTTCGTCAACAACATGTGCCTCATCCACGTTTGGTTCTCAACAAGCTTAGTTTATTTCTCAACATGGCACAGTAGTTATTAAATATAAAAGGTATTTCTCAATATAAAATTGATATTTTTACAAAACTTTGTCTCATATAGATTTACCACCCTTTTTGAAGTGGTGATTGAAGCACGATAGACCCCTTTTCACTAAGCCACCCTCTGAAAGTCAAGTGAAAAAAGAACTTTTTCTTAAAAAAGGATTAAAAATGTGTCTACTGACATACTGGCATATTGTAAATATATTTATAAAATCAGGAAATAAATTAAAAGTGTATAAGATTCTTAAAAGTCTACAATAATTAATATTACCCTGAATTCTCTTATCAAAGATACAATTTCATTTACAATAATTAGATATTTGTGATCTTAGATATAAGTTCCTTCATTTCTTTTAACTATGAAATTCCATTTCTCTTTTCGGATTCTCTCTCTTTTTCTCCTAATGTTTTAGATATTTAAACAAATATGACATAAGTGGTTCTGAATTATCTATTTTTATGTAATGTCGTGATAAATTTTTTTATTTAATGCAACTATCTTATAAAAGCAATTCTTTTATGATAATAAATTATATTTATTACAAGCCTCATTATATTTAAAGACATGCGTATTTCAACATTATTAAGAAAATAGCAAATTTATAAATTTTTTATTTTTCTTTAAATATCATATGATTAAAATAATTTATTATTATTCAATGAATAAAGCATAATTAATTATAAATTATGCTTTATTCATTGAATATATTGCCAAAATTTTGCAGAATTCAAGTAATTGTGATTATGATGGGCTAAAATGATCGAAAAAGAAATTTAAATTTCAGGAAACATTCAACAAGAATATGTAATTTCTCTATGAAATAAATTTGTAATCAAATATATTTTTCAAATAAATTTTATGTAAAATGATTATCAGTAATTATTGGTCAAAAATATATGCAAATATAATATAAAACAATGTTTATAATTGATAAAAAAAAATATTGTTATATAAAATGATATTAAAAATGCACAGAAACATGACTCTCACAATATAAAGAGAATTAGAATTTTTCGTGAAATAAGTCGTATTTATGAAGACTCAATATATTACTTTCACAAAAAGTGTAAAATAATTATATATTTATGTAAAAAAAAATCTTCAAATTTTATCCGCTTTTATTAAAAGTGTTGAAAATTTATCATTATAATAATTTCATTTATACACAATAGTGAAAATTTTATTTTATTTATTTATTTTTTTATTTTTATTTTTTTGTAGAATTTCCTTTTAAGTAATACTAAAATTCTAAGGACGGGTAAAATTCTGTTTCTTTGAATGTTATTTTCTAATTTTGGAATTACCATTCAATTAAATAGATTAAATTTATTTCCCATTTAAAATATAAATCTTTTTTGAGATCATGTTTCTTATTTCTGACGGCAATAATCTGGGTTAAATTTAAAGATCGCTACAAAATCTAGATAATGAAATCTTATTATTTTATTGCAAATATTATTAATCTGTATCTAGCAAAATCTTTTTTAAGAAACTTCTAACGAAATACTTGAAGCCTTGTAACAAAAACTCATTTACATGGAAAACACAAGAGATAAATAAAATTTCATATTTTGACTTGTAATAATGTTGCAGATTAGTTTTATTAAAAAGTAAAGTGAAAATGTTTTTTATAAATGTAGTTTAAAAAATTGAAGCCTTTAAAATGTTTTAGTGAGAAATACAAATAGAACAACTTCTTTCCTTTGTATTTTAAATGACTATATTAATATTTCAATAATTCGTGTAAAATCATAATTTTACAACTCTTTCCGTACAGATGAAAGTTGCACATTTTCCTATTAGATTCATTTTTCTTTCTATTAATAATTTTAAGTTACTTTGCTAATCTATTATGTTTAATTTTCTTTTGTTGTTGCTAATTCTACTGATTAGTCTTGAGAAATAATCAGCTCCAGGAAACCTCAATGTTTATGGCTTCAAAATAATGTGGTTCAGATTCTGATCATCATTTTATGTGGAGCATATTAAACTGGAAGACTGTTTTAGTTTCAGAAAGTGGGATATACTATAAATATTGGTTAAAACATTATCGTGCACTATATTTGAGTGTAATTTAAAAATATATTTAAGAGAAACCACTTTATTTTCTATCAGTAAACAACCTACGCAGAAAACCTTATTCCTTTATATGGTTCTTAAACACATGATTGTTTAAAGTGAAGCATATAAGGAGTTTATGGTGATTTCATTGGCGTAACTACTTTTCCTAGCTTTATCCTAAAACAAAATGGGTGATTTAATTCATAGAACTTCTAGTATTCCAGAATGAAACAGCGCAAACAACATTTTGATACACAAATCAAAATAATCTAGGATGACCGAGATAGAAGGAAAGCAAGAAATCAATTAAAACTCCTCTCTCGGGGATTTACCAAATACCTTACTCCTCCAACCCCTTCCCTACCCCTCCTTATTTTTCCTTCTTTAGTGTAGCGCCAAGCAAAGAAGAAATAGAGGAAAAGCGGACCTACGAAACACAAAAGACGCTCGGAGCACTTTTCCCGCTAGCTCTCACCCTTCCTCACTTCTCTGATTGAGCTTGGGAGTTGGGAAATAGAAAGGCGGGGATCGATGGGACTCTCTGATTGGTCGATTAGGAAGAGGGATCAAGATGGAGCTTGTGACCCACCATCTTGAAACACAACAACGACTTTCTTTAATAAATATCTTGGGTCTCTTGGAAACTTGGTTTTCCTGCAGACATTTCCAACTTGACGAACTTCTCTAATTCAATTAAAAGAATCTTATGTTGTAATAAAGTTCTCTAATCTTTCTGCTTCTCCGAAAGACGGCTGTTTGCCGATGATTCGAATAAACTTATCTAACCAGTGAATAAATTTTTAATAATGCCAGAAAGTTTTCCTTGCAAAGTGCTTTAATTTGGAACGCTATCTTACAAATACAATTAACAGAGCACATAAATTATTCAAAGTGAGATAACACTGTTATAAGATATATAACACTATTGCGTTACGCATGTTATATAACACGTACAAGTTTCGTTTTCAGATTAGCATTACCATTCAAGATATAAATGCAACTGAATAAATTTATTGTAAGTCAAACATAGGATTTATTGTTTTGATTTATATACAATTTTAATTATTTCATTCACATTCATAAACTAGCATTACTGGTTTAAAAATAATTTGCTTATTTAATGTTAAATATAATAGGACTAGATTTGATATAATCAAAAACCACAGAAACCTAAAAATCAAAAGTTTTTAAGTTTACAGAACCGTTAAACTTACAATAATAGACTTTTTCTGCTGATTTGTAGAAAATATGTTAAGACAAATTTCGATATTTGATTAATAAATATATACGATAATGATTAATAAAATTGTATAAAAAAAATCGAGCCCAAATTTTAAGTATAGATTCCACTATTAGTATTTTAAGATAAAAATAATTTAATTTAAACTATAACTACAAAAAATATTTTACCAAAATATTTTAAAATTATTATATTTTTATTTTCTACAACATTATGTATTTTAAAAAGTGCAAAAGCAGTTATTTTATTCAGAAAATTTAATACAAGAATTATGTCTTAAATCATTTACAAGTCGTACAATCACTGTACAAGTCTGTTTGAAATTATCTAATTTTTAATTCATTTCCATAAATCTAATTTTTTTCAACTTATAACTAACAATAGTTTTATTAAAATTGAATGTAGTTTTGGAAACTTTGAAAATATTAATATAACGGCCACTGTTATATAAATAACTTTTTAATTAACATCTGTGATATTTAAAAATAAAGAATAATAAAATATATAATTTTAAAATATAAATATCTATTACATTTATCTATCCTCATAGAAAAAAATATTCTGTAAAAAAATTATTCTAAGGAAAATTAATTTTTCTGTTTATATTAAAATTAATGTTTTATATCAGTTAAAACAATGATTAACTTCTCTTTTTTCTAATTGACTTTAACTAGGTGATAAGCTGAGTAAAAATAAATTTCATTATTTTAAATTTATAGCAAAGATATCATACCTTGAAAATTGCTTATTACCGTTTACCCGAGCTTTTCTCTATAAGCGGTAAAAATCTCAAATTTTCCTAAATATCAACTCGAATCATAAAATGTTCTAAAATTTTTCGAATCTATGAAATTTTCTAAAGAAAATCTAAAATAATACAAATGAATTCATACTACCAATTTATACTGAAATGCTTATTATAAAATAAATTATAAACGTTACATTAAATCATACGTAAATATAAAAGGAAATCATTTAATTAATATAAAGGAAACATAAAGGGAAGAATTTATTTTATGTACATGATAACCACTTCAAAATATTGTTTAATTACGATTTACTAATACAAAATCATCAGAATTCTATACGCGAGAGTTAATGGAGAAATGTTATCATCGATTTCTGATAACCTTTAACATACAGATATATGAAAATAATTTGAAAACAGGGCTTTTCTCCATGTGGTGATGTATACTTTCACAGATTATATTAATTTATAATTTCCTACACAGTTGGGTTCTATAAATTAAACTAAGTGGTTATTAAATTTCGTGAGATAAATTAAGAACTCGCACTTAATATTTACCATTATTAAAACCTGAAATAGCATTTAAATTTTGACTTGTTATCTACTTTTTTTTAAATTTTGATTCAAAAATAACTGTTACATAGTATCTTTAATAGGACTCGAGGAAGCGAATCCAGAAAATCTATTAAAAAATTGAGTTTTCGAATTTTCGATTTTTTTAAATTAACGAATCTTTAGAATTACAAGAGTTTCATATTTTGTTTTCTTTGTATCTTACAAATAAGATCAAATACAAAAAATAGTATGCAATGACCAAGAAAATGCAATAGAATTTTACATTTAATCAATTTCTGCTTAAACATATTTTGAATTCATATCTTAATTGTAACTATTTTTAACTTGTTTCAAAGAAATTAGTTTAGAATAAAGTGTTTTAAAAAATAAATTTAAAGTGTGTAAGAAAATATTTCAAACATTGTTTTTAGTAAAATTAGCTAATTTTTATATAAAATTTCATTATTAATAGTAAGTTAAAGAATATTTTTTGATTGAAAATAATTGGGCTATTTTCCATTATTCTGAATTATAGTTGATTTTCTTTGTAAATAAATTTAATTTTCTCTATTTATTTCTTTAACGCAATTATTCTTTGGACATTACATTATTAAAGAATGCAACAGAAATAGATAGGTATTTTTTTAAATTAAAATGTTCCTATTATAAATCATTCATAATATACGAATATTTTTAATTAAAATGCATAAGCAAGCATACATGCTTGTGTGTGATCATTAATTTTATTTGTAATAAGTATGTGAAATGTTTATTTGAAAAGAAATAACATTAGACTACGAAACTTCACACTGACATGATAAGTTCTCTTTTGATAATTTTCCGCTGCAGGGACTTCATTTATAGATAAGATTAAATGTTGTTGCTATTTCGTTAACAATGCATTGAATGTTGTAAGCCATGAAATTTGTTCTCAAATGGAACAGTGAAAAAAAAAATTTTACCACATTAAGCGCATTATTATATTCATGCTATTATAATATATAAATAATGTATCAAAATGCATATCAATTATATAAAATGAATCAAAATACATAGTTATTATTTAAATTAAAAAAGATAAAAAAAGTTGTGACTAAATTAAATAAGAGTTAAATCCTTAAATTAGTATCTTTATAGATAACAGTTTAACTCATATACGATTTTTTTTTCTATTTTGAAATGAAAAAAAAAAAAAACTGTTTATTCGTATTTTATAAATTACACATTTATATCAAAATGTAACAAAAATACATAATTTTTTACGTAAAATAAATTACACATCTTTCTATTTAACCATATCTATAATTTCTGACTTAAATATAATTCAATAATAAATTAATTTTTTATTTTTAAGATAGGCTCAAAGGAATGAATGTAGAAAAACTTAAATATCATAAGATTTTCATATTAAATGTATATATTTAATAGAAATGTGTAAATGTTTTCATAATCTTAAAACTCAAAATTATGTTTCAAACTTTAGTGAAATATTAAAAGAAAAAATTTTGGAATCTTTCTTTTACGATAAACATAATAAGGGAAAAATATTCAAATGTTAATATTATCTTTCTAAAAATTCCTCTTTATTTGTATTGTTTTTCTTAAATGTATTAATATTCTATAAATTATTAAAAATTAGTTTTAATTGGTATTCAAAATGATTTCTCTGGTTGGCTAAAAATTATTGAGCTTATTCTTAAAACAAGTCTTGTTAAATAATTATTTTCAGTATTTATTTCTACGCGGTGTTTTTTTATTTTTACTTTTTTATTTTTATTTTGCTGAAATCTTGCTTGGTTTAATTGCTTGATAGTTGTGGTATTCCTTGATAAGTTAATAAGACTGAAAAATTTAAAATACTTTTGATGAATTTTAGAAATTTTTTAAATTGATACTTTATTATGATGCATTTAAAAATAATTATATATTACACAGCATTTTTCAGAATCATAGGTAATACAGTACAGGATGTAATTTTCTAATACTTTCTGTCAATTCCAAAGTTATATAATTGAGAAAACTATTTAATATTACTAATTAGACTAATATTTTAAAGAGCAATTCGAAAACACTTTTATCATAAGAACTATTTTGAGCCCAAATATTCAGTTCTACACTGTCAAAAGCTTAGAGAATAGCAGACGACAGACAACAAGAATTTTTTTTTTAAAAATTGTGTAACATATTTGTATATAATATATATATATATATTTGGTATTCGAGTCATAAATAAGGTTTGCAAAAATGTTTTATAATTGAAAATAGCTTTATTCTCGATCCAAAGAAAAAATATCACTTTATAAATCTTATGGATTTTAATTGTCCTTCACTAGTAAAAATATGTAAATTGAGGGCGTGTAAAATTATCAGTTTAAATATATTAACTTTGATACTCTTGGTTTGATTAAAGCTAAGGTGTTATGTTTCCTAAGTGCAAGTGGTATCAAGAGGCTTATAGATAATCTACTGTGTAAACTTTCGGGGAATATAAATATCAAATTATTTGATAAAAAAATATTTAACATAATTAACACATAAAACCGGAATTCACTATGCTATATTTAGAATCGGAAATAGAGGCCGAATTTTCTGATTTTACGAAGTTTAGCATAAGCATTCTAGAATTTTATTCTTAGATTTTATTTATATTTTAATATTTATTCAATATAAATTCTTTTTATAAGGAATGAACAATATGTAATATTCATCGGTTTATTTTGGCATTTCATTATATTTAAAACATTTCGAGATTTGAATAGTAAAAAAACAAAAATCATTTAGGATTTTCCGCTTAAAATGTTAGCAAATATACCAAATATATTACAAATGTGAAAAATCCGGAAATAAACCAATCACATTTTTAACTCTTCTATTTTAATTAAAGGTATTACCTTATATAGTAAATATATGATATCAGATTATAGGATAAAATTGTTAGGATAAGCAACTCTCCAAATAATTTTTCTTTTAATTTTATTTTAAATAGAAATAATTTATACTTATTTATAGAAACAAAATGAAAGAATACACAAATTATTTATATTTTGGCAGTATTTATTCTTTCTCCAAAAAATGTCAAAGCAAAAATAAAATGTTTCATGTTTAAAATTTACTTTTTCTTTCTTTAATACGTAAAAAATTTCTACATAGAAAAATTGAAAAAAATTCACAATGATGCATTACTTAAATTTTTTTGATAAGACTGGTTCTTATATTTTTTGTTTAATTTTTTTTATTATTATAAGATAAAATAGTAATGGTAAAAAAAGCTTGTATTTTCAAATAACAATCTATAGTGAGTCTTAAATTAGAATGTTATAAACTCGGCTGAAAGAAATTTTTTTCTTTCATCAATTCCATTCCTTGCACTTTTCTTTTAATGTATCCATTATTTCATATAAGATGTACTGCTTTAATTAAAGGATTAACATCGTTAAAAAATGTAACTGTTAATGTAGTTAAATTAAAACCAGGTCACGTGGTCATTTTTTTCTTCCGTTTTTTGATGCTAAAGGGAATTTTAAAAATTCTTTAAAATAATAAAAGGTTATTCCTTTTTTTCATTAGCGAATTTGTAAAAATTAATTGTTAAAACAAATGTTTAACATCCCCATATATGTGGCTGGAAGTTTTTTTCCTTTCCCGTCAAAAGCTTTAGATAATCCTTCCGCGAGATTGTTTTTAATTCCAAATGCCGCCTAAATTAGCGTCGCCAAAACAACAAAAAGGAAGAAAAATTCGCCAAGAACTCCAGTAATGGAAATAATGTGCTTTCTGCATTAGACGCCGATACGACGGGGTCTGATCTAATCACTGAAAGCAAAGGATAGGGGAGGGGAGGATTAAAGGCATTGAAGTCTGTGACGTCATTTTTCCTTAACTAATTTAATAATTTTTTTTAACCTTTCACTTCCTTTCTTTTTTGCGTTGTTTAAAACGCAGCATCAGAGTTAATGTTTATTTTTCCAATACGACGCAGGGCATAGTTGTAAATAAAATGAATATTAAAAGATCAATTAATATTTTAAAGATATTTTTTTAATATTTCTGTTCTTCTGTGACTTTTGAAAATTGTGGACTTATATTTATTGGCATTTTTAAAATTTACATATGGCATGTTTATGTATTTTCTGAAATAAAGTAATTCTTTGGGTAAATTAGGATGCATTAGAATTGAAAAACTAAATTTAAAAAATTA
>JAPDSC010119854.1:66377-79533 GCA_026290005.1 Latrodectus geometricus | reverse complement strand
TAAATATAATAATAAGCTGTTATATCATTGTTAATAATAATATCATTAAATATAATAATAAACTGTTATATCATTGCTAATATAATAATAAGTTGTTATATCATTGTTAATAATAATATCATGGTTAAATATAATAATAAGCTGTTATATCATTGCTAATATAATAATATCATTGTTAAATATAATAATAAACTGTTATAGCATTGCTAATATAATGATAAGCTGTTATATATCATTGTTAAATATAATAATTAGCTGTTATGTCATTGTTAATAGTAATATTGTTAAATATAATAATAAGCTGTTATATCATTGTTAATAGTAATATCATTGTTAAATATAATAATAAGCTGTATTAATCAAAAGCGGCTGAGTTATAGTAATAAGAGATATGATTAGAAAAAGCAAAATGTTCAAAAAGCAAAAATGCGAAATGTTCTGCATTTTTATACATTTTAAGGTTCAACGCTCTGATTATCAAATGTCTTGTTGATTAAATGATGAAACAATTTATCACTTTTTCCGCACTTTTTTTTTTATGTATGAAACAATTTATCACTTTTTCCGCACAAAAAAAAAATACATGAAAGAAATAATTTAAACATAATCACTATCACATTATTATTTAAAATCGATATATTTAAAATCATTTAAGAATGTTCAAAGTAAAATCATACCTTGTATAACTTAAAATAAAATACTTATTCAATTAAAAATAAAACCTATTAAAAAAATTCTAGTAAATTTTAGAAGTAATGTTTAACAAGTAACTCCAGAAAACTTAGAAAATGGTGAACAGCCATATTTATTTATATAGATTTCAGTTTTCTTTTCTTAAATTCAAAGATGAATTCATCATGCATCATTTTTTTGCAATCAATGTGATAAAAATTATCTATGCCATTAAAAAAAAAAAAAAAAAAAAAAAAAAAGGCTTTAGGAATAGTTTAAGACAAATAGTTTTTTATTTTATTTTGGCAACCTCACAAAATAAAATATTTAAAATTTACTTTAAGAGCTCACACATCTTATTAGTTAAATCATGGTGGCCTTGAAATGATCAAAATAGTTTTAATTCTCATTATGATGAGCGTACATAACCTGAATCCTCAGTTGGCCTTTTTTTCCCCACATTTTTTAAAACACAACAGTCTGAATAATTGACACTATATTGTTAATTTCTTTATTTTAATTTTTGTGTTCTGTATGTTTGAGTATTTTTATTTATAATTTCCTTATTTGATTAGCCCAAAGTTAATATGTAAACTTCAGAGACATTAAAAACTGAAATATTTATTATAGTTTCATTCATTTGGCCTGTTTATTTTTCTCCTTTCTTACTTTAATTTCAAACATGTCAATCATGTTTTAGACATCCCATGCGTTGAACTTGAACTGAACTGACAGTTTAATAATTAGAGTTTTAGTCTTCACTTTCTAGTTGGTGAGTTCGATTCCGCATCAAATATTTAAACTGCTTTGGAATTATAATTTCAAGTATGGGTCCCTGTAGATTGAGCTACCTTGTGTAAAAAAGGACTATAAAGCGAAAATAAATTAATATTGGATGTTTTTAAATTAAGCAATAAAAAAGTAATAATGCAATAAAAAAATGAAAATGTGAGTATTTATTCATTATTATAAAGAAAAAGTTATTGTTTAGTTTATTAAATTTTTCTCACCTGATAAGCTTAATTTTATTTTAAAGATGTCAAGCTTATCACAAGTTAAACTTATCACAGGATAAGCTTGTCATAAGTATATCAAGCTTTTTAAGTTATCTTAAACTTATCATGATAGTTTCAACTTCTCTCATATCCTTTAAATATTAATGCCATGATATTAAACGGAGATATTAATTATGCAAAAATTTATTTTGCTTATTAAATCATTTAATTTAAGCAATTCTTTTCGCAATAAATGAAAACCCCACAACCTTATTATTTTGTTGTTATATGACTATAAGAAATTAGAATTACAGTAAATGCTTTTCCAAATTCAACATCGTTGGTTCAATAACACGAAATAATTTATAACACAAATAATTATTTCGAAATGGAAATTTATTTTGCTTATTAAATCATGTCTTAATTTAAACAATTCTATTCGCAATAAATGAAAACCACACTATCTTATTATTTTGTTGCTATATGACTATAAGAAATTAAAACTACATTAAATGCTTTTCTAAATTCAATACCGTTGGTTCAATAACACGAAATAATTTATAACGCAAATAATTATTTTGAAGTAGAAATTTATTTTGCTTATTAAATCATGTCTTAATTTAAATAATTCTATTCGCAATAAATGAAAACCACACTATCTTATTATTTTGTTGCTATATGACTATAAGAAATTAAAATTACAGTAAATGCTTTTCCAAATTCAATATCGTTAGTATAATAACACGAAATAATTTATATCACAAATAAGGTTTATTTATAAATTTCATTTGCGCGTTCCCTAATGTTATAAATGCTTCTTCAAGTTCAAGGCGAAATTTAAAATTTGATCACTCAGAGCTCGAAAACTTTCAAAAAAGAAAAAGAAAGAAAGAAAGAAACAGAGAACAGGAGAAGCAGGAATAAACGAAATTCAGCTTCCGAAAAAGGAAAAAAAATCAAAAAGGAAAATTAGCTCTATAAATAAATGGTGTTATTTCTCGGCAGTCTCGAATAATTTTCCTAATTATGCCTGCATGAACGATGAGCGTCGACACTATTTGTTTTAGCCTTGGATCACACTCTCAGAGAAGCGAAAGAGGCGGAGTATCAGAAGGGACAGGCGGAGCTAGAGTAAGCTCCGCCCTCAGTCATCGCGATCTCTGACCTTCTGGTCGGAATCGCAAATAAGCCTCTCCATAACTGCATCTCCCGGATATTGCCCTCGAAAGTCGATCAGTGTGACGAGATTTGGCGGATCGGAAAAGGTGTTTGGGAGACTGGATTTCGTCTCCGAGGATTTCAGACGCCTTTTATGGATTTCCGAAGTGAAATTTTACAGTTCTTTCATCCGATTTTTCATTCTAGTAATGTTTCCATTTGTTTTCAGTCAACCAATTAGGAAGTAGGCGTTAATAAACTTACTAATTTCTATGATTGTAATATTTCATTCCATTTTAAGCGCGATAAACAAATAAATTGGTAAAGTTCGAAACATGTAATATATAATACTCAATATATTAGTTTGGGGGAAAAGAAATCCATTATTTTTACGTAAACTTTATGTAATTTCTTTCGAATTCGCCTTGTAAAAAAGTTTAAAACAGTTTTCATGAAGATTTTTAGGTCTTGAGCGAAGTTACAACTGCTGACTTGCTGTTAACTTCGATATTTTTTGATATTTTATAGACATTCTTGACGATGCTGTATCCATTCGAGGTGCATCTTTAACATCAAAAATAACCGAACGGAATCGACGAAACCAAAATTGTACGTAACTGGTTGTTACAGTCATGCATAGGACGATAAACACCTTACACAATTTTCGCCACCTGGCTAGTATTTTCGCCATTATAAAAGAAAAACTAAAATGTATTGAATTTTCTGTTTGTTGTCTTCCATTTTTAAAACCTGGTACTCATAACTGAATTAATCAAACAAAAAACCGCAAGAGAATATTTTAGTCTCAAATGTTACCTTTCCAACGATCTGAAATTGTTTGATAGATACCTCACGAGATATCGATCACTACAGACGTCTACCAAAAAAATAATGGATTACTTTTCCTTCAAACAAATATTATTGCATGTTCGTTTTGCAGAAATGTGTCTATGAGTAGAAGACACAGAAACAAAGGAAGAACCTCTATCAAGTCTGTATTAATCAAAAGCGTTAGAGTATTTTTATGACATCATTCTTTGAAACTAAATACATAATCTTATTTTAAATTATTTTTTTGAATCATTGTATTCTATTAATGTAAATGGCAAGAAATGGGTGGTAAAGCACAAAAATCTTTGCCAATAAAGGAAAAGGAAGTTGGAAAGTTGAAGCCGACACATTGTTATTGAATTAAACGTCACAAATCTAATTATCTAAGGTTAATCATACCTAATGGCAACATTGTCATCTTCAAAATTTAAAGTCATGCGTTCAATTCCGCTATGTTAACAGTGGTAGTTGTATTTCCTGATGAATGGAGTGGGTGCTTGGGAGTTTTCTATATATTTCACTACGAAACATGAATATGGTCCACTATCTGTGAAAAGACGTTTTAGGGTTGCAACAACGAAATAGATGTTCAAATGATTTAGCCTAGGGTCGGTTAGCCCGTTTGATACTTTGTATCAAATCAAGTATATATTGAGTTCAAACAAATAAGAAATATTTATTACAAGTGTACTAGGAAAAATTTAACAATTCAAGGAAAGTAAGTGATTGCCATAACTTCTACTAAGTCATCTTTTTCTCACATTTTCCGATTTTATCATCTTCAATATTGCTTTGTAAATTTGCTTAAAAGGTTACTGAAGAAAATTTTATAAGATCCCAAATAATTGAATAAATCTTTATATATATATATATATATATATATATATAATCCATCTTTTTGATTAACAATCTTATCTATTTATCTATCTTTTCGAACTTTTTTATTTAAATATTTACAGTGTTACCAAGCAGTTGTAAAATGTATATAATTTATGATTCGGTTGTTCTTAAAATTTTGTTTATAAAATATTTTTATAGTTTTTTGGTGGTTAATTTAATTATACTATTATTTACTCCCATTCTTTCTTACATATCAATAAAAAGCAATTAAAAACTATTTCCGCAATAATTTTTCTTGATCCATGCGTCGTGGTAATCTAAAAAAGGACACATTTTTTTTTTTTAAATAGACATTATTTTAGCAATTATCTGACAAAAATTGAGGAAAATATGGAAAATAATTGCTCGATTGTAACACAAAAAATTTTTACGATTCACACATTTTCAGAACCATGAAGTGCAAATACATTTTTAATACTGCAGGTATTCATAACAAACGCTGATAGTTTACTAGGTCAGAAAGTTTACGATGGCATCTCTTTCTCTCAATAATTTAGATGTTCTATTCTGTCACTGCTAATCAGTGAAAGACGAATTTTAATTTTTTACTTTTTATATTTTCATTTGTCTCTGAGAGTTTTTCCAATTTCCATCCTTGAGAGAATCATTAAATGTAACTCATTATCTTTGAAAATTCAGAGTGGCAACATGTAACAGGTGTTTAACTTACTATTATGAAACGTGATTCTAGAACCTGTAACTTGGGAGTTTTTCTATTTCAAACCTACAAACTATTTTCAATTCCTATTTTAAATCCACAAATTTTTTTTTGACTACTCCTCAATTTTTTTCATAAGATAAGAATTCAGGATTAAAAACTATTATTGAAAGATTCCATTCTTCACTTAAAACCAAAAATATGAATATTTGATGTATTCTATCATTGAGTGATTTCTTTTTTTTAAATTAAGTTGATATTCAATGTAAACATTAGGAGGGTATAACATTCATTTCTATCTAAATTAAAAATTTCATTACTTATCAAACTAAAAATATTATTGCTATCAATCATTGAATTTCACATGATAAATTTAAAAAAATCTTCAAACTATTAAATTAAGGATACAGATAACTAATAATTGGCTTAAATGTAAAGTTGGAACAACATTTTTTAGATCCCTTACTTCATTTTTTGTACTTTTTTCTCTTTCTATACATCATACATTAAATCTTAATTAAATCAGACACCACTTTGTGCAACTCCATTTAATTTTTTCTTACCTTTACGTATAAATAAATGCAAGATTTCCCTTTCGATACTAAGTTTGTTCCCCAAAAAACTAATATACTCTACTTTTTCAAGAAACAAAACATGTCCCAAAAGTTTCGCATTGTCCTTGTTGTCGCTCCTTTTTCGAATAAACTCGAAAAAAAATTAAGGTGCTATAATCTCGAACCAATAAGTTAATGGAAACGTTGGAAGAGACAGACTGATCACGAGAGATTGAGTCGAGAAAAAAATACATTGGCGTGCACCAATTTCCGTCCTTTTTCTTGGAAGGAAATTGTCTTTAGCTTCGCCAAATATTCTTCTGGTTGGCGATGGGGAAATGGATGAATTTCCTCTCGTCAGGAAATAGATGAAATAGGAATGAAAATTGACTCCCAGAGCACACACACCACATTCAAAAATTCCCTATAGTATGAAAAAAAAAATGAGACTGTGGCTTTTGACTACGGAAGTGGTTGGCCCGATAGTTCACGTTAAGTCAATCGGAAACTGATCTACGTTAACATTTGCGAAATGCTAAAGAAGTTTAAGAGAAACAATAGCTTTTTTTTAAACCTGATTAATTTACCATAGGCAAGTGAGGCAAAAAGTACTTTAATATTAACATTAACAGATAATAGTGTTCCAAAATCTTGCTTCATAATGATTAGATATAAACTCAATTATATAGCAAGTCAAATTACATAAGTAGTAACCAACACATTTATACATAATATGTTAAATAAATCATATAATGGTTTTTATAATACAAACAATAAATATAACTCATGTTTCTTATTATCTTACTAACCTGTTTTAATATCTGTTAACCAAACATAGTTAATATCAATTAATAATCGTTATTTTGAGCAATAGTTATAATTATTAATAATTTCAGAGCCCTCAGTGAACTGCTTCATTTATATTATATTTATGTTTTATATTAGACATGTTTATACAAATATAATTTATACTTTCGCAATGCCGGCACATAGATAGATTTTTCAAGGAGTTGGATTCATTATTTTTATGCAGATATTCTTCAATTTGATTTTAATATTAAAAAGGATCAATAATAAACATCTACTAAGAGTTTTTTTTTTTTTTCGGTACATTATATAATTATCAAGAGGATAATTCTACTACTATGCGATTATAAAATATAAAAGTTATTTTAAATTACTTTAAAATTAATTTCTAATCTTAATAACGAATATAGATTTTTCAAGGAGTTGGATTCATTATTTTCATGTAGATAGTCTTCAATTTGATTTCAGTATTAAATAAGGATCAATAATGAACATCTACTAGGAGGGTTTTTTTTTTTTTTGTGTGTACATTATGTAATGATCGAGAGGATAGTTCTACTACGATATGATTATGAAAATATAAAAATTATTTTAAATTACTTTGAAATTAATTTCTTAATTTTAATAATGAATACTTTATTTTTGAAATATTTCCTTCTGAATAAGTTTATTTGGTAATCTAACTCAAAGAGTTTGATATAAAAAGTAACCATTCTTTTATTAATAAGTAAAAATTTAGAATCTTTGTTGATAATTAATGCAACAACAGATTTTTTTATGTTGCTGGTTGTAGTAAAAATTAAATAAATTAAAAAAATTGAAAGTTTTGTAATTTTTCCTTTTCTTTTTTTTTTTCTATTTTACCTTTTTATTTTATTGAAACAAACGAAGAGATGTCGCGCACCCTATCTGGTGGTCAGCGTGCCACAGTGTTGGGTCCAGTGGAGGTCCTGGGTTCGAATTCCAGTTCAGGTATGAATGTAATTTTTCTCTCTCTCCTGTCTTTGTTCTTTTCTTGTATGCATGGAGTATGAATGGTTTCCTAACCTATATAAACGGGTACCTATGGCATGTGTGTACTGAGGAAGTCGGACTCCACTCCAAATTATGGTTCAGTAGGAAAAGTGGAGCAGCGCACTCCATATTGTCAGTCCACTCAACAAAAAATAAAAAAAAACCAAATAGATATTTTTTAAATTAGTTATTCAAATTCTTGCAAACTAATATTTTTTCAGAAGTTTTACACTTGTATTAAAGTTCCTAATTGTATCTTTCTACACATCTTATTGAAATATTCTTATATGATAGATTACTTTAGAAATTTATTCATAAAAAGTATAAAATAAAGTTTAAATTAATATTTTTTTTCCAATGGCGAGCACTTGGGTGATTAACCCTTTCGCGCCACTACAATGCCGGAAATTGTTACTCATTTATCGTTACCCAGTGGGCACATGTGAACCAAGCCACCTAGGCGAATAGCACTACCCAAGTTACACCACCACAAATCCGTTTATAGGGCGTTATTCATCCATCATTTGAGGAAGGGACAAGAAACACATAGGAAGGGAAAGTACATCCATACCCGAGCCGGGATTCGAACCCATTCATAATCAGTTCGTCCCCATCCATAATCAGTTAGGCTAACCACTAGACAGGTAGGGCAGTAATTTCTAATGAATTTAATCTTAATTAAAAAGTCATTTTTGTGGTTATTTGTGAATAATAGTTAATTATTTTATTAATGAGAGAGAGAGACTGATTTGTGTACTATTAAATATTTTGTTTAAATTAAGTATTAAAGCTTATTTGTTTATGGAAAAATTCTTACTTAAAATCCATTGTCTTTTATCAAACAATTTATGAACAGCTTTTCATATTTTTATCAAATATAAATAAAAAGCGTACAATCCAGCACTAGAATTTTACGTTATTTAATGTATATTAATTTGTCTTTACTTTTAAAAGAAGTAATTTTTCCGCTGTATGTCATCTTTCTGTATTTAATTTTTATTTTGCTTAATAAATAGGAATCTTCATATACTTAAATTCTATTACTCATAATGACGGTCATCATTAAAAAAACTAAATATAAATATATTAAGAATGATAATATCATTTTATAATGGAATTTGGAGAAGGAGAACTAATTCTGAACTTTACAAGCTATTCAGAGAGCCGGACATTATAAAGTACCATAAGATACAACGTATGAAATGAGCCGGACATCTAATAAGAATGAAAGATGACAGAACAACTAAAAGAATCCTGCTGGCTAGACCAACTGGAATTGGAAAAAGAGGTAGACCCCGACTGAGATGGCTGACTGCCTTCAAAGAGACTTTGACACAATTAGGGTTAAAGACTGGAAGCGCGCAGAAGGAAGAAATGGCACGGCCTTCTTGAGAAAGCCAGGGTCCACCCAGGACTGTCGAGCTAATGAAGATGATGATAATATCATTTAAGGCTTCCAAATTTATTGTAATGCAATTAATTTCAGGTCATATATAATTTAGTTCTTAAATTTAAAAATGAATGTTATAACTGCGATATATCAGTTTCGGTTACAACGGAGGTTTTTCTAGGAACGTAAATACTTTCAAGAGAGCCGTCATCTACTTTACTTTCCTTCATTCAATTATAGGATATTATATTATTGTCACTATCACAATAATATTATTATCATACAAACCTTTTCTGTGTTAAAGTAAGTGAAGATCCGTATTGGATTATTAGAACATGAAGGTATTCTTTGCTAGAAAATTAATATAACTCATTCTCAGACAGATGGACAGTAGGAGTTTCAGACTTTTATACAGATGGGCTTCATAAAGGCTACAAAGTATCAATGACATCTTTTTTCAGACTTTACTCCCAAAGTAAAAACAAGATGAGAGAAAACTCAAATCTATGAAGATCTTTTCTCATCTTCTAAGCAGTTTAATGTGGCACGTGGCCATCTGTTCACTTTACTGCCTGTTTAGAAGATGCGAAAAATTGGTCATCTACTTGGATACCTGGAGAGAGTATTTTCCAGTGACAAGACTGAGGGGGCAAGGGGGACCGATAAATGGGGAAGTTAAGTGGCAGCACGTGCGCCACAAAAGACCGACTCTCTGCCTCATATGTCCCTACTCGCCGCCTTTGTAGGGCTCATGGCAGGGGGTGCGGAGGGACCTCCCGCCGGGACACGGGGACCGACACCTGCCCTTTGCTTTCCGCGCACGCCCCACTCCTTTCGCGGACACCCCCTTCCGAGACCCATCATCGCATCTCTAACTTGATTACCGAAGACGCACGACTACGATTAACTGTAACTGCGGAGAGTTGTGACGGAATCGTCACTATTCATAAAATGTGCCCAGAGTGGAAAAGAATACAGGCGAAACAATGTTACGATTCAATGAATATGAAATCTTAATCGAAATAAATATGGAATCAAAATATAAGATGGTGAAACATGAATCATTGCGGAAGTAAACAACTTAAATAATCGAACTGGATTTGTAACTCCTTTTAATAGTACTATATATCTAGTATTTTAGTAGGCGCAGCTTGTCCTTTTTGGAGCTTGCGCCACAAAACCCAGCCAACCAACCAACTAGTATTTTAGTTCTCGAAAAAGTAGGTTCTAATATCATTAGTTCATTTAACAACATTGAACATTGGTAACATTGATTGTTTGATTGGTAACTTTGAAGATCAAATGGTTTTTAAAAATTCCAAGGTGATTTAAATATGACTCGTTTTTCAATCTTGACTAACCACATTTACATAATAAAATCGATTCCACATTTTAATTATATCGATTAAAAATTATGATTATACCAGATTTCTCTAAAATAATATAAACAAATAAAATAAACAAAATTGATGTTACTTGATAAGAATGGCTTTGTCAATGTAAGTACGAAGTGCTAAATGTCATACAAAACTCTAATAATATCCTGTGAAGAAATAGCACATTAGATTGATATCTAAAAACTACAAATGCACTATTAATGAGAAAAATATAATTGATTTATTTTTGGAAAAATGAGTAAATTGCAAAAGAATTATTAATGTTTTTTCGCTTATTTTTTCTAATTATTTAGATAATATGTGTACAGATATACTATGAAGAAAAATTAATTAAATTTATTTATATTTAAAAAAATTGATATAAATGTTTATTTTTATGGATTTACATATTTTAAAATTTTGATTTTTTTAATTTTAAAATTCAAATCTTTATACGGTCTAATTTTTTTACTTATTTATGGTAATTAATGAGTATTATGGGCTTAGAAATAATGAGAGATAAAATGTATTTTTTACAATTTCAAGTTTACTCAATTTGATTATTTTTTTATTAATTTAATTTATTAAATAACTTAAGAATTAATTAGGAACCAAGATTAAAATAACTGAAAAATATATAACTGTCCTATTATATTATTGTAATGATATCTAATTATAAATGTAATTATTTTAAATTATATTTATATAATATAGTTCTTAAACATTATCAAAATAATTGAGTTAACAGAAATATATTCCATTAAAGGTAAAATATTTTTATTTAATTTGTTGAATATAAAAATAATTGTATAGAAAAGTTATGAACACACTTATATCTTTATCTGAAAATGCTACATAAAGTTATATGATTTTTATCATTTTAGCAATAAACAATATTAGCGAGAAAAAACAAGAATCTGAAATCTGACAAATATTTGCAATACCTAATATCTTTAAAAATAATAAAATATAACTATCTGATAAACATATTGAGCAATCATCCTCAAAGCATTAAATGAAAAACATTAATAAGTATTTTTCAAGATAGAATAATAATTGATATCACTATCAAAACATCTATAACTATTGATAAATGCATTTCCTAATTAAATTACGAACTTCAATATTAAAATGATTTTATCATTAACATTTTTTAATTAATTTTCCTTTTATACAAGGATTTATTTAGAAATAAATTATTACTTTAAAATAATATTTGAAAAATATAACAACAGCTTTTTCAATCAAATTCATTATTTTTTGAAAGAAATATGTTACATTTTAACTTGTAAGTTTTAAAGATATTTAACTATAACAAAAATATTTTATAACACTACACATAGATGATGTTTTAAATTATTTTTTACCAAAATATTTTTCTAAACTCAAGTTTATTCATTTCAGTCATAACAAATTGAAGCTGTATTGTTTGAAATTTCTATTGTAGCTAATTCAGTAAATTTAAAACCAATCATCATTTTAAATGAAATATTAATTAATTAATTAAAAGAATATTTACAAATAAATATTTCACAATTTATTTTTTATGATATGCTAAATCAAAATACCTAAAAAGAAAGTAATTTACTGTAAATCAAGGTTAATCTAACAGACTACTTATTTCACGGTGATTTGGAGGTTTTGAATTGGGTACTAATCTAAATCAAAATCTATTTTCCTCTCAATTTTAGGTTTACATTAAAACATTTTTCTCTTTTAAATGTTTCTTTTAAATAAGATAGTTAAATATTTTCAGAAAAGGCTTTATGCTTCAATATAATTTAATAATAGAATTATTAAATGATAAGGACATTTTTAAACTATTTTATTTAAAATTGAACCAATAAAATTTATTAATAAAACCAAATAAAAGTTCACAGTGAGCGATTTGTAGAACGTTTATATTTTTCAAGAGTGATATGTGAAAACTAAATCAATTCGCTGAAAGTAACATATAGGGTAAACTTTATGATATTTCGGTATGAGAGAAAAAAAAATTCTCGCTACTTTTGTTACGTTGATATAAATTTTCAGGAATATCTTTGCATCTGTCAATAATATGTCAAAGATAAGATCTTTTAAATAGAATAAGACATTTAAAACTTTGATGATCAACGTTTTTATATTTTTGTAGAATAAATTTTACATTTTATAAATAATTTGAGCAAAATTCAGTTAAAAAAGTAAATGTGTTTTGAATTAACTGATAATACCTTTTTCCATCAACAAGTTGAAACTTTACGTCATTTTTAAATGTAAAATTAATTAATTTTCAATTCTGCGCTATGATATCAAGGCTTTATATTTCATTGACTGAAAAGTGTTTTTCTTCGGTTGGAAATAAGTGTGATGAGCAGCTTTCGTCTCAAATGATACATACTCTCTTTATGAATGGAGTAATGGAATAACAAAAAAAATTTATTACTAATGCACGGGAGTGCAAAACACTGAACAGAAAAGGGAATATATTAGAGGAGTTGAGAGGTTCTGGGAAGGGGATGGAGAAGAGAAAGTAATGCATCTATGATTTCACCCTCTTTGCAGTGGTTGGAAATTGAATTAAGGGGCGGATTTCCCGACTCCGAGATCGACCCGTCAAAGCTACTAATTGTATTTTTATGAAGATGCTCCCCCATTTCAAACTGCTTTTCATTTCATTTTATGAAGGTTCTTTCGACAGCACGTGCTTCTGTTTGCAAACTTTTCATACTATTATAGTACTATATGTGATATTTATTGGAAAATATGCTATTTTGCTTGCACCTTACTCCACTATCCAATTTTATGTAAACTATATATAT
>JAPDSC010119854.1:38990-59976 GCA_026290005.1 Latrodectus geometricus | reverse complement strand
AGACTTTTGAAGCTTAAATATAGCGTGTAAAATTATTGTTTACAATTGATGGAAGAATTTTTAAGCGGTAGAACAAAATTATTCTTTTTTTATAAAAAAAATAACTATAAATTTGAGAGAATTCTGAATGTATAATAGTTGAATAACATACTATTTTAATAGTAAAAAAGCTTTTATTAAAAAATATTCCTCGTGTAAATAATATTTTAAATTAATTTTCAGCAGAAAAATGATTTTTCACTTATAATATTTTGCAATATTTTTAATTAATATGAAAAATAATTTTCCTGGTGTGATTATTTTTAAAATGAAATTTCCTTTACTTTTTATTAAAATTTTTTTAAAGCAAGATATATATATATATATATACATCTTAGATTGACGAGCTAACTAACTTCATTTAAAATAAAAAATTAGCGTAGAAGGCTTACATAGATAGTTTTATGTATACATGCAATATTAATTTGTATGCAAATAAAACGTAATTTTTTTCTATTTTTAAACGTTCATGTTGATTTTTATTTTGTGAATTTGGACTCGTTCATTAAATTCAAAGTAATTTGAATTTTACTTTAACGATATCCTATTTGCTTTTATTAAATTGATTGTTAAATATTTAATTTCCCGATAGAAATATTTTCACTGTATGAATTCAAGAGCTAAATTTTTGACATGAGTCTTAATATAACAGTTAAGCTTTATTTGTCAGAAATAAACAAGATATTTGATAAACAACAAGAAATCAAGGTATTTGATTTTCAACTATTTCTTGCTTGGAAAAGTAAATATTTGATAAAATCCGTTTTTAACCAAATTAAATTAATCGTGCAGACTATAACAAAACTTATTCTTGTATTCAATCAATTATTATTTGATAATTGTAAAAAATATATTTTATTACAATAAAAAATGTATTTTCTCCAATTCATTAAATCTTCATGAATTTTATTTACTACGTATTTTATCATCTTGCATACTTTACATTCCTTTATCCTATTGTCAAACTCACTTGAACAAGAATTCTGTTTATCAATTTCTATAAGAATTATATGTGCTCGAACTGAATGAAATTATGTAATTGTTAAGTAAAATTAGTTTCAGACCCTACATGTACTTTAAAATCCTTGGAAATAAACATTTCAAAAAGTGAAAATTATTAAGTAAATATTTATTAAATTGAAACTTGATACTCTGTGTTTGAAAGCTACAAATAACTGAATTTATTTAATCATAAAATAGTTATTTATTTAAACAATTTCATTTGTGAGTGAATTAAATTCATTTTTTTATATTTTCCCCTTAATCACTGAATGACCTTGAATATATTTTCTTTATACAGACAAAAAATCAAATCAAATTTACAGTCTCATAAAAATAAAATTTCTGAAAATATATGAAACTCATTAAATTACTAATAAAACAAAAATTGATAGCAAAAGAAATTTAATCATTAATGGTCTTGAAAATTCTTCGTTTCATAAAATTTCACATACTGATTTGTTTTAAAAATCGAAATTTTGGTCCATATTTAGGTAAATAATAAATAAATCAGATTGTATTTAAAAAATACATTCTTTAATGGAGGAAATTTTAAATTAAAAAAAATAAAAGTAAAATGCGTAATGAAAATTAATATGTTATGCTTTTATTTATGTTGATAACAATCAAAAATAATTTTAATTGAAAGATCAATAAGCATAATGAAATTTGTATTATCTTATTATCAAACGAACTCATTTAAATAAAGCGAATCTGTTTTAATGAATAATGCGAGAATCAGGTAATACAATAATATTGCGCAGAAAATAGTTAAGAATGAAAACGATTACGATAAAAAATGTATACATAATTTAAACAATCAAAATATTTTTGTAAAGGTAGATATCTCGTAAAGTTATAATTTAATAAATATGTATTGATTCTTATTCATATATGCAAATTAAAATTCAATTTCGAATAAAGCAAGCACAATATTCTACATAAATAAATGTATAGCACTCTTCTTTCTTCATTTAAAATGTTATTATTTAATAATAAATGCTAGTTTTTGTTGTCTGATTTATGAATGAATATCAAATAAATATTTCAAAACAAGTTTTAATTATGTACTTAAGAAATATAAAATCTTTATGCAATTAAATTTTAAATATTTTGGTGATTTTTGGTTGGATATGAAAATGAAATTTTAATCAATGGATTACATTATTAATTAAATTTTAATTTATCAATTACATAACTGACTCAAAATATAAAATTATTTATTATTAAATTAAATTTTATAATATAAAAATAGCGTGTTTAATAAAAGTTTTTATGAGAAATTATCAGATACTGTCTTTGACTATTAGGAAATGAATAAATTTTAGGAATTCATAAAGTTATTAAGAAATATTGCTTACAAAATTTAATTAAAAGTTATTTTCAAGCAATTTCCTTTTGTTTGATGATTCTAAAGTTTCGAATGATACATTGATGTGTTTTCCGTTTTATAATTCATGTGCTTCTACATTACTCCTACATATGTGATACATTAAACTAACAAATTACAAATTATATTAAATAATGATTTACAAGAATCATTGCTACAATATATTTTGGTTTTAACAAAAAAATTTTTATAAAATTATTTTGATATAATACTTTATATTGTTTTATGCAATTTAATATCTCTTGTTTTTTTTTTTTTTTTTTTTTTGTTTGTTTGATTGGGAAAAAATATTTAAGATTTACATAAAGCAATTTAAAAGGTGATATAGTAATTTAACTCATTTTAATTAAACTCACTGCTTATGTTTTACGAGAGGTTATTCCTAACTAACATAATTCTTTTTAATTTTTATAAACGTAAAAATAACTATTTATTTTATTTATTTATTTATTTATTTTTTATATAAGATAGATTTTTTACCACATACCGTCGGGTAGATCAATTTATATTTTTAATGTTATACCAGATAGTTGATAATAGTGTTTAGTATTTCAAAGACTTGATAGAATGTTAATAGAACTTATTAATAGACATATATGCAAAATCACTACTTTTAGTTATGAGCTGAATATTTTGAAAAATAAACTTTGTATATTTACGAATAAAAGGTATATTTTGAAAAATCAACTTTTGAATTTTCAACAAAAAAGAAAAAATTAAGTTATTTCCATATAATAAAACGAGAATCCCTTACAGTTTCCAACTAAATATTTTTATACCTTTCTAATACTGATTAAT
This sequence comes from Latrodectus geometricus, assembly GCA_026290005.1. Taxonomy (NCBI): domain Eukaryota; kingdom Metazoa; phylum Arthropoda; class Arachnida; order Araneae; family Theridiidae; genus Latrodectus; species Latrodectus geometricus. Next base: position 56,750 of record JAPDSC010119854.1, on the reverse strand, counting down.
TCAAATTGTATCTTTTGCAATTTCATTTAACCAGTCATAACATTCTAATACATCTTATATATTTCAGATTTAAAATATCTAACCATTTAAAATAAATGCAAAAAACTGACACCTGAAAAGAATTGACTTTAAAAGAAATTTAATTTAATTTAAAGAATGAGCTTAGATAATATTAATATATTCTTTTGAATAGTTTAAAGAGCATTTAATTAATTAACAATAACTATTAAGTCAAATATTGTCAGATGTCTAAAAATCTATATCTTCTCACTCTTTTTCAAACTGAGAATTGAAATATCATATTCATAAATTGTCACACTAGGTCAAATAAATAGATTTGAAAAATATTTACATCACCATATTATATCATAAATATTTGTATCACTATATAATATATATATTTACATGTATATCACCATCCACGTGAGTATAACTGCTATCATTCAAATTATTATTGACTACTTCGATATTTTTCTTTCACTATCAATCTTTTCATGAACTTCACTATTATCCATACTTACAGAAGCTAAAACTTTTGAAAATTAATATGTAATATATTTATTTAACTAAGTAAAATATCTGTAAAATTTTCATTTTTTTTGTTTGACCATTGACCATTATTAGTATAAAATGAGTTAAAAATTATTAAAAAAAACAATTCAGAATTATTCTACATAGATTTTCCAAAAGTTTTTCAGATGTAACTTATTTTAAAGTTTAAGTCAAATCTTTTCAAAAATGAAGCATAATATAAACAAAATATATTTACTTATGGATAATATAATCTCTTTCATATTTATTTATTTTTGAAATTCTTAAAAAAAATCCAGGAATAGCTACTAAAAATCATTATTATGAAAGTTTCTTCAATTATAATTTAAAATTATGAAATAATTTTCTTATAAAATTTTAATAACCAAAACAAATTTTTAAGAATCTTGATCAATATTCAATAGCAAAACTCAAACTTGAAATATATTAAATGCTTTAAACCAGAATTAACCTAAATGTGATAACTAAATTTGATTTTTAAAATAAAATTTTCTAATTTAAAAAGAAAATATTAAAAAAAATTAAAAATATTTCTTAAAAAAGGATTTTTATTTTTAAAATTAAAAAATTATTGCACATAATATAATACTGTCATTTACAATCAAAAGTTATTACTTACAATTTTCATTGGTTGTTCATAATTATATAAATTCATTCACAAAATTCAAAGATTTTACATAAAAGTTTTAAAATTCTTAAATCTAATCTAAATAAATGAATTAAATTTAGTTTCCCCAGCAGGAATAAATTATTTTTCACTCATTAATTTTTTTACATTTACAAAGGACAGAAATTTAAGCATTTTCCAATCATAACTAGGCATTTTAATAACAATTATGCAAAAGTTTAATTGTCTATTGTAATGTTGCCTTGCATACTAACTATGCAGTGTTACATAATAGATAACCAAACTTTTCAAGTAGTATATAAATTTTCCATTTAATATATTTCTTATAATAGATAATGAAACTTTAGTATATTTTTTTGTTTACAAATCATCGGTTTTAATAAAAAATTAAAAACTTTAATCATCGAAAGTCAAATTAATGTCTGTTAAATAATTATCATTAAAGCAATTCAAATTACGATTACTGTTTATTTCTGTATTTCTATAAAATTCTTTACGTTGAAACTATTATATTTCCTCATAAATTCTGTATTTATATTGCTCCATTAATAACAACTTTAAAAAAATTTCTCTTAATTAATAAATTTTAATTATTTTAAAATTAATTTTAAAATTTAAAAATTTTTTCTAACACATCTCTTTATTCTATTCCCAAGTTATCTTTAATATAAAAAGCAAGTCACAATTCTTCATTTTTCATCTTATGTTAGCATTGAGATTATTTATAAAAATATTATAACTAGTTCATACTGAATTTAATCATAACTATACGGTAAACATTTATTAAAAATTTAACTTTAAATTTTTTATAGTATATATAAGTTATATGCTTTAAAGTTTTTCAATGTTCATCTAATATTTCCGAAAATATTTTTACTTTAGTTACATTTATATTATTGGCCCTAAAAATTTTCAAATTAATTTTATCATAAATGCTCTTTTCTCATTTTGTTTTAATATACATAATTCATTCACAATAATTCCCTTCAATAGAAATAAAAATTTGTTTTCATAAGTAAACTAATTTTTAAACATTAAAAATATAAATTTAGTTTTTACATCAAATTTACTTCATAAATTTACATATGTTCCAATTGAGATTTTTTTTTAAATGATATTGAAATTTTCATTAATCACAGATAAATATGTACATGTTAATATAATTTTACAATTTATATCATAAAAAATAACATATAAATTATCTCACTGTTTTCAAAAATACATTGTGATATATTTCGTTTATAATTAATGTTTATAAATTTTAAAGTTTGAATTCAAAATTTATCTTTTTATTTTGACATGTAGGAATATAATTTTAATTCATTTATAATTTTTTTATAATTCATTTTCATTTATAATTTTAAAAATATACTATTTACATTAACGCACGATTAAAAAACTGATGCATTTTCATCTTTATATTATCTTTATTTAATCTTTTAATCTTAAACTATTGTCTTTTACTAACATTTTAGATTCAACGATCCTTAAATTAAATTTTTCTGCAATCTATTATAACTATTTCATAAAGGAAAGTTAATAGTTTTAAACGATTTCTATTGTTTAATATATGATTTTGCGGTGTTTTAATAACACGTAAATATTTGTCTTAAACATTTTGATAAAAATATAAATAAATAAAAACATTTAAATTCTATTGTTTCAATTGAGATTATATATTTTCTGAATAATATTAATGAAATTTTTACTAACCACTATATGTACACATTAATATTTTACAATTTATATCATAATAATAGTAAAACCATTTAAATAATTATCTCACTGTTTACGTTTATACATTTTGAGACAATTCATTTATAATTAGTGTTTATAATTTTTAATGTTTGAGTTCCAAATTTATCTCTTCATTTTGACACATAGAATATAATTTTCTTTCATTTGCAATTTTTACAATAGATTATTTACATTAGATTAACGATGAAAAAATAAATGTATTTTCATTTTTGTATTATCTTCATTTAATCTTTTAGTATGAAACTTTCAACTTTTACTAACATGTTAGATTCTACAGAACATTATATTAAATTTTTTTGCAAACTATTATATTTATTTCAATAATGATAAAGGAATAGTTTTACACGATTTTTATTATTTAATTCATGATTCTGCAGTATTTTAATAACGCATGTTAATATTTTTCTTAAAAATTTTAATCGAAAAATAAATAAAATTCCACTTAAATGCTAGGTATTTATAATATAATATATCAATAACAAAGATTAGTATATTTTTAATGTATCACGAATTGTTAAAAAATTGCTTTTGTTTTGTTCGATTACTTGTTTAACTAATGTGTTATTCACCATTAAGTAAATATGTTATTCACTACTAATATGTTATTCACCATTAAATAATACATTGCAGATGATGGTCAAATTTAGGTAAAATTTAATTAGATAAGCAAAAAAGTACGTATTTTTTAACCAAAGTTTGTTGATATCACTTTTACCTTAATAACAAAGAGGAGTTTCATATTTCAGAAATATTTCAAAACAACGCAGAAAGAAAGAATTTGTTTAGTTTTCTGAATAGAATTTCCGTAAAAAAAGTCTCTATCTACTTACCAGAAAACTTATCGCTTTGCCTGATAGATGAAAGACTGGACACCATGTAGCTCCTGGTTCTCTCACTGAGGGGAATTCCTTATGAGTGACAGCGGAACGCGCGACACGTCAACCAGGAATTTCGGAAAGTGTGGGAGGGGGGGGATCGAGAAATGATACGAAAATATCTTCCGTAGAGAGGAAGGAAAGCGGAAGAAAGGATAAAGATTTGCCAGGGGTTGTCCCTGGGTAGGGGCGAGGAGCTTTAGCAAAGTGTCCGTCTGGCGTAGTCCCTTCAAATGTTCTGCTTCGGCCTCGTCCTAAGGCCTACCTTCCAATACTCCCGCCTCGGCTGCTGATTGAATTTCGCAATCCGCGAACGTAATTTAGACGCTAAATTTACGTTATAATCATTTTAGCCGGGGAAAACGTCTTCTTTTGTTTGGCACGAAGTAGTGCTGCGCATTAGAGGCCATCATCCTTTATTTACTTATCACTTTTTGTGCTGCCCCCCCCCTTCGCCCTGCCCTCCCTCCTCCGATCTCCCTATTCCCACCCCCATTCTTTTAGCATGTCATTCGCTCTTACTCTTCATTTTATTCAGTCGTGATTTTTTTTCTCCCATTCTCGTGTTCTTTCTCTCTCTCTCTTTTTAGAATCACCTCCCCTTCTTCCATGTTTGAGTCCAAGTTTGTTTATATCTACGCAATTATCTCTTTCCTCAATGACCTAAGTTTTACGAGGAATGACCGTGCTTCTCCTCTTTCCTTGCAAAGTGAGTTATTGCATCAATTCTCCCTCTCTCTCTCTATCTTTCTTTCTATTCCATCCAGCTCCTCTCTCTCTCGGCGAGAGAGGAGGATGAGCTGAGCTGATATTCCGCATCAGCGAGACGACCACGCCTCCTCGCGAGCGTCGCCGACCAATGGGAAGGAAGGGGGGCGTCCCCCCGAAAGGCGACCCGGGCATGCGGAGGGTATTGGAGGAGTCGAAGGAGACAGGTGATCCTTATAAGGCCGTATTCGTAGAGGTAACTTCGTTAGTCACTTTTGGTTAGGCCGTCAGTTTCAACTGTGTTGTGCATCGCGTCTTTCCCATCAAGCCCCATATAGAAGAGACAGAGGCAAGATGGCCGATGACCAAAGACTGCTGACCGGTGAGGACCGGACGGACAAGAGGAAGTGCGACGACTTCGCGGCCCTTTACGGCCTCGAGGGCGCAGCGGCGAGGGCGCTACCGGACCATTCCGGTAAGTCCTCTTCACTCCATCCCTCTCTCTCTCTCGCCACTCTTATCGTTCTTTCCCCGTAATAAATTCAATAAATCAAGCCGAATTATAATGCACGCAGCGACGGTAATTGAATCGAGGGCCCAAAATCTTCATTTTCAGTTTCTAATATAGAAGGAAGAGGAGGTTTATTAAATTCGAAAATTCTATTAAGGCCCTGTCGCCCATTTGTTCGCCTAATCCATTGGAATGATTGGAGGTGGCACTTTTTGTGCTGAACTCACGCGCCTTTTCCCACCACTTCACTTCGATTCTTTTCGTCAAAGACAACTTCTTCGTCTTACGAACTCTCGTTCACCACACTTGACCTTCAATTGCTTTTTTCTTCCTCATCAAGTTTGTTTATTTACAAAGAAAAAGAGTCAAACTTCTTTTTTTCCGAGCAATTTTCCGTTTTTTCCGCTTCTTTAAAATAAACCGATTAAATATTTCCATTGAAGAAGCTGCACGTCTTCTCTGACTGGTTTTATTAGATCAAGTGAATTTGATACCTAAACCACTATCGCTAATTACGACCAACTGTTGAATAAGAAGGAAACGTGTACTCGCATCAATTTTTTTGTTATCTACCCTGTTCAGCCGAAGTTCTTTTTTCATTCCTTCATTACATAACAAACAATTACTGCATCTTTATCAGACACAGATTGTAGTTTAATATGCATTATCTTTAGATTTTATTTAGCTATTATGTAGTTTCTCATTTAATTATTAATAATACAATCTTCACTAAAATTTTCTTACTTTAACAATAAGCTTAGTGATTAAACTTTAAGTCTGTTGCAACTTTTTTTGTTATCAAATACAATTTGCGATTAAATTATAAGATTTATTATTTTGCGATAATTCTTATTGGCCTATATTTTGAATTGTGGCACAATTGGATATAATTCAAAGCCGGTTCCTTAATTGAGTTAGTAAGTCTGTTTATTGTACCGTTTAACATTTCTTAAGAGATTCTTTTAAAGTTACAAGTATTGGGTAAGTTGATATATATTTATATTATTGTGCATTATAATAATATGTATTTTATGAAACTTTCACATAAAGTATGCATTAAATAATTATGATTGCTTAAAATATTGAAATTTGTTTGGATTGTTTAAGATTTATATTATCTTATATTAACTTGTTATATTTAAATGCATTTCTTCTCAACAATGATTTAACTCTATTATTAATAAATCTTCAAAATTGTTATAAAAATAGCTAATCATTTTCATTTTTATTATTAAACCCAAATTTATTAATACTTTATATAATTTTATCATGAAAAATTCCTCAAATGTTTAGTTATATTTTCATTGACAATCTAGCATTGCTTAAGAAACAAATTTAAATTATAATTTTAAGTCTAGTATCAAATTAATCAATCATGCTGCTTTTAAATTATTAAAAAGACTCAATCATCTGTTATTTGACTACAAATGATAATTTATTTCATTGATTAGAATACAAATATTATTTATGTACCAAGTTACGGGGAAAATTATTGAAATATCTATATTATTGTTGTTGTCGTGTGTCAGCCAGGCTGGATATATGGGGTGCTCTGCTCCACTTTTCCAACTTAACCATATTTTGGTGTGGAGTCCGACTTCCTCAGTACACACATTATTAATTAGTACATTATTAATTAATAAATATAAGAAATTAATAAATAAATTACTAATTAATAAAAAAATAAAAATATTACTCGTTAATAAATAAAAATATGTTCTCCTGCAAATATCTGGTATTAAATTTTTATCTTGGTCAGAAAGCGTATTCTAAAGTTGGAGTTTACAGAAATGTTATCATTCATTTAAATACAAAAATATATTAAATGTTTAAAATATGTTTTTTTTATTTAATATTACGAATAAAATTTACAATAATATGCATTTATTAATCAAATTATCATTTATCATAACTTAATGTTAAATCAAACTATATTTAATGAAATAAATTGGAATAATTAATTTCGTAAATTAATGTAATCTGCACTAATGAATTGTAATTAAATCAGAATTAAAATGATAATAGCATATGATATATTTATTTACACTGGAAAAATTTTACAAAGATAATTAATGATAGTCAGCCATATTTGTCAAGCCATTTATGTTTAACTATATTGGAAAAATGTTTGTATTAAAATGTGCTTTGTATTTTATATTAAATTATTCAGTCTTAACACTTTTTTTTAAAATACAAGAATCTTACAAAATATGGATAACAATCATTAAGAGTTTCACAAATGCATGAGCTAAAAATTAAAATACAAGAGTGGGGTGATATATATGAGTGTTTCACACGAGATGAATTCTTATAAATAATAATTATTATTATTATTTGAATGGATTAAAATTTCGGATATTTATCAATTCAAATATACTTTCAATTAATAAATTATAATAACTAATGAGTGAGAATATTGATAATGTAAACAATTTTTCATTAAATACATTTACATTAATTTGAAAAAAACAATTTATTCTAGAAACCATTTCTTTTAGGTAATGGTTTCTAGAATAAATGAAGACTAGAATAGAGAATAATATGGAATAAATGAAATAGAAAGAAAGCATAACTATTTGCACTCTATTTAATAGATATTTAAATTACAAAATAAAAGTGTGCTTTAATTATCATTATGTAGCATGCTATATTTCAATAATGACAGATGTTGTTTTAACTATTGATATTTAGTAGTGGCGTAGAGACTATAATTTAGGCTTTTTTTGGTGCTATTTCAAAAAACATAGTTATATATTATATACTCGCAATACGAAAATTAATAGAATTCTCTACCTACTTTAAAATATAGATTAATTTTAAAGATTCAAGTTTTAAATTTGGGGAAAAAATATATTGGATTGTTCGGAAAGTCATTTCGTTTTTTTCACCTGAATTGGTTTTTTGCTAGTGAAAACGAACCATTTTATAAGTATGAAATCATGCTGCTACCAAAAGGATGGTAAAATGTATTGGACTAGAACTGACAATATACAATTCGCTATATTTTTTTCATATTCGTATAAAACGAAATAACTTTCCGAACAACCCAATAGTTAGTAGGATTGTATTCGATTCTGGTAAATAGTAATCTATAGAGAATAAGAACTAATAGAGAAACAGAAGCACCCATTGAAAGCAAAGATTTGGTGAGATTTATTAAGGCACAACATTTACCTTCACTCGGATACATCAAGAGACGAACTGATAATTGTGTAGCAAAATTCTTATATTGGAAGCCAATGTGCAACACACCAAGGGGAAGACCAAATGGAAGATTGATGAATGATGTGCTGAATGACCTAAAGCGTTCGAAGATAACCAAGTGGAAGAGTGAAGGCAGAATGTCTGTAAAGAGATTGTGTGGCAGGTTAAGGCTCCATCCCAGGCTATAAAGTCAATCAAGAAGGATTGTATTCGAAAATGTGTCAGTAGAAAAATCGGAGATATGGTAATCTAGACACTTTTTGATTTTGTTTACCTCTTAATTAATCATTTCCCTCTTTAATTGATTAGAAATCCATGAATTCCTTCAATCTCATTGTACTCCCAACATTTCAAATATTACCAGGATTATCAAAACATACTCATTTTTTGCTCCACAGCGCATAACATTTTCTGGTGAATGATGTAACTTGGTCACTTACACTCAGTTCCAATGGAATGTTTAAGGAAAGTTCACAGTAGGACCAAAAATTCTTTAAGAAAATATTGTCACCGCATCTTCACCTGAGGGTTTTGGTATAAGATTTTGTCTGACCATTTTTATTTCGTTACTTGAGTCACTAAAGCAGTTACCAACTTCGATTAATCGGGTTTTAACTGATATTTGTTCCATTTTTTTTTTGCCTTTGATTTTATTTTTAAGTTTTGATTTTATTTATTCCCTATTTTATCATCACAAATTCTGGTTAAAAATTTAACTGCAACTACATCGTAATTTTTAGAAGGAAATATTAATTTTTGTTATTCCAAATCCCTTGTCTCCGATTCTAGGTTTTACCTGCATTTTAAAGATAATTCAATAAGGACAGTCTTTTTTGACCCTTGAGAAAGAAAACATAGTCATATAATCTGCTTAATTTTCGAAAACTGAATATGAGATCATTCTAAATATAACTCATTCGAAATTCCGAAAAACATAAATTGATGTTAATAGAATTTAAAAAATATATTAAATAGAATTTTAAAATTAACAGATTAAGAATAATATTATTCTATTGATTATATCATGAATAAAAATTTAGATAATTACATCAGCTCTTTTTCTTCTTAACATAAATAACGAAAACTTTCAATTTTTCCACCAGATTATAAATTGCATTTTTAATTTTGATATTTTTCCCTGCTATATAAAATATATTTAAAATTTTAGAAAGTATAAAACATTCTCTTATTTTTACATTTTTTAAATGCAAATTCCAACCAAATTGTTTTGATTTGTATATAACTAAACATAATTTACTAATTGCTGTTAAAAAAATATTATCTTCAAATATTTTTTTTTCCTTTTTTTTATAAAAAAAGAAATTTTTTTTAAATGTAACAATTTATTTTATTACTAATGATAAAAATTTTAAAGTTAGAATAAAACTATAATAATCAATGTCAAACAATTTTTAAGAGTGAAATCATGACAATCAGACCAGGAAAAAAAAAAAAAAGAAGATAAGCATTCGATACTTACATAAATCTTCGTATTCATAAAATGATTATCTATTCTTGATTTCGTTGATACTTTTATCCAAACACGATAACATAATTAAATTTTGATGTTTTTATGTAATCTTCTTTAAAATTAATAAATGTCCTCAAATCTTGAATAAAAAATAAACTGCAGTCTCATATGCATATTAAGACGAGATAGTTTTTCTTTAGCAGTTTCATAAGTAAAAATGTTTAATTTGTGAATTGAATAGGATAAAAAGCTTCTGTCTGTTTAAAATTGAAAATTCTAAAAGAGATTTGGTGAGAACTAATGAATGTATCGAATTAGTAAACCTTTTGAGATTTAACCATTTTAAGAGAGCTTATCGAAAAGGTATTTACAAAAATCAGAGAATTTAAATTTTCTGATAGCTAAGAAATATTATTTTTTTGTAGTATAAAAAATTTTTTATGTTGTCATCATAAAGTGATACAAATTTTTAAAATTAAATTTGAAGTACTTCTATTAATGTAACGTCAAAAATAATTTTATAATTCATAATGTAGCCAAATTTTTACTTCATAAATCCCTTTATTAATATTAGAAGTAATATTGTTTCACAGTGTTTAAAGAAAGTGCCAAATTTATGTTTAAGATATTAGAAGTAATATTGTTTTTTAAACAGACTTTAGAAAAAATGCCAAATTTATATTTAAGATATAAGAATATGACTCTCAAGAATTATTTTTTGACTTAGTTTTATGTATAAGCTGATTACATTCTGCTTTAGATTTCGAATTTCCGTTTACCCCTTAATCTGTACACTCGCGTTAATTAGAGTGCGCTAAATAGCTCGTTTAAAAAAACTGTATATTAAAGGGTTAATTCAAACACACCAGCAAAATTTATATCTTCCAAACATTCTAATGTAATGCTTTAAATATTTTAAATAAATATTTAGCTTTAACGATATTTGAATGCAAGTAAACCAGAAAATGTATCTTCTTTGTTCCTAAACTCTGACTAAATCTTCGTATCATCAGTTTAATATTACAATTTGATTTAGTTCTGATTTTTAAATTATCTATTAAAAGTAATGTTTATTTTAATATGAGATAATATATCATATGAAAGAATGTTGTGAAATTTCTCGGTGGAGAGAAATTATAACTCTTTGAAAATATTACTCAGATTTATAGAAAGAGAAATTAATCTTTAGAGATTAATTTAAAAAAAAATCAATCATAGAAAATATATAACTCAGTATTTCCTTTACTAAGATGTATTAATTTAATAATAGTTTTTCTGTATCTTCATATATTACAAATGAATTAAAATGTACCAATTTTGTATATGCTTGTTTCTTTAGAAATTACAAACATTAACTTAAATTTAGAATTGTAAGCATGTTACGCATATTTACTTTGTATATATATATATTTACTTTGTGTGCAAATAGATAGATAGAGATAAGTAATAGATAAGTAGATCAATATTAGCTATTCACTTGTTATTTTTTGTAGTGGTAGATAAAATATATTGCGAAAAGTTAATTGTTTTCATGAGGTTTTTCAATCTTTAGTGAAATCAAGGAAATTGTGTAAAAACGAAATGGGACACAAATGTATTAATTTCCTTTACATTATTACAGAATTTCTGTTTATACCTCTTGCATGTTAGCATAGCTTCTATAAATCATAAATGTAAAAAAATAAGTTCTTGTTGCTGGTTAATTCATTAAGTATTTTATTTGATATGTGATTTTATCGTTGAATGCTGTGTTTTTGTTTAATCTTGTTTTTTGTTTGTTATGCACGAGTTTATTATATTTGTGTATTTATGTCATAATTCTTGCTTTATGGAAGTGAAGGCCCCATAGAAAAAGACGAACTTTCGGTGCAGTCCGTCAGAATAATAGCTGGAGATCCTTGTTTAATTTTGAAATCTATCAAAAGTACAAGCAACTCCATATTGTTAAAATCATAAAATTCAATAGACAACGATGGTGCGGAGATTCGTTCCGATCTGACAATGCAAACGCAGAGATAAAGCTCACTTTTACTGATCTCATAAGAAACAGAAGACGTGAAAGACCACCAGTTAGGTATTCTAAACAGATGGAAACGGAATTCAATCTGGTAAATAAGGAAAATTGGGGAGTCTGGCAATGGATAGGACTAGATTGCAACGAGTATTAGGGACAGTCTTGATCTGTAGCATTCTGTAGTGTCTTAGAATAAGAAAATTTATTCCATACTAGTTCCAAATAAATTAGCTTTTTATGATCTGGATGACACAGCAAAAACGACCTTACATTAATGATTTGATATAATTGGAAATTAGATAATACTTCTTAATATTAGTGATTTGTAATGAATTAAGTTATCCCATAATATTTAGTAAGAATAAATATATTATATAAGTGCTTTTTAATAACTCATGATATTAACACATTTTTAAGTTTAATTAATGGATTTACAGAGCTTAGAATAAATTATTAATTTTCTTATAAATGATAAGCTTTTTTTATATGGAAGATTATTTCTATTAAAAAAAATCTGATTTGTGAATATTTAACATTTTTGAATGCTTGTGGCTGAATCTCAATAACCACAAGCCCCCACTTCGAGTATACTCATATATTTTCCACACAAATTAAAAATATATTTTTTTAATGGTTATTCATGCATTATATTGTTAAATTTATATTATATATTTTATTATTAATATTAATATGAATTTTTATCAATCACACATTAATATGAAATTGATCTGAAAAAATTCATATTAGAATTTTTTTACCAAAGATATTCTTCCTTTCACTTTCATTTTACCTTATTATTTTTGGTAATAATTATTTTGAGGTTGATAATTGCCCTCTCAGTTATTAAATCAAATATAATACATTATATACTTTATCCAGAATATACTCTGAATGCTATATATAACCCAAATTATTTGATGGCAATTTATTAAAAGTAGGCAAGGTATACGAAATAGCTAATGAAAAGCAAGCAACAGTCAATGAACTTGTATTAGCTTTTGTCTTAAAACATAAAATGAAATCAACTCCAACTCATAAATACATATATTGCTTACTCAGGCAAGTATTTTAAGCGTTCCTATCCATTAGATAGCGCTACCAGTAGCCAACCTGACGCCAACTCATCCATAAGAAGAGTTAGGCATGCTCGCAATCAATTGGGATCTGATCCTAGTTACTCCTCCTCATCCCAATCGCAGATGAAGAAGTTCGATCAAAGCCCAACACCCGTGAGACCGGCCACCCCTTCAGAAACGAAGACGTGTCTTTTTTCTTTTCCTTGTCAAAAAGTCCTGCGTATCCGCGTTTTGGGACTTGAGCGCTTCGTGCTCCGACTCCAGCTTTCTTTCCTCATGCACACATGTGTGACTCCTGTAGGCATCGATTGGTTTCCGTGAAATAAATGTCTTTGCCTGGTAAAAAAAAAAGAGATAGAGAGGAGATGAAAAAGCGAGAACTTTTTCAGCTGCCTCCAGGCAAATAGATGTGCAATATTTATCAATCATACATCGCTCTTATATTTAATAATGCAGCGAGTTTTTTTGGAGCGACATCGATATCATTTCGCACAAGGAAATATTCTAAAAATACATCAATAATTTAATGCACTAAATTTATTTGCATATTAATTTAAAATATTTGACGAATACTTATATATTTTGAACTCTTAAATTTGCTTAATGCATATATGTATCTACGAAAATAGAAACATTTAAAATAATTTGTTGAAGTTAAAACTGTTATACGTGTGAAGGAATTTACCATAAAATAGCCTTTTTAGATATTTCTAGATAAAAATTAAAATTATTCTAAATTAATAATAACGAATAATAATGTAATAGTTACGTCTTAAATATTTTATGTTTTAAAATATTTAATAATTTGCATTTATTACACAAAATTTTAGGTTTTTTTTTCCCTTTACCAAATTTGCAAAATCTGAGAAATTGTACAAAGAATTCATAATTTTTTTCCCACTTTAACCATATAAATTATCTTCCATTATTGTTATTATTTTTTTTATATAACTCAAATGAAAATAAATTTATTTAATTCATTTAAACTTTTTTTTTAAGCAATGTCACATGGAATATCAACAATCGATTCTAACAATAATATAAAAAAATCGAATCGACTGCTAAGTTATATTCAATTTTTTGAGTATTCATTTTTATTTGATTCCACATTTCTATTAAATTCCTTGATTTAATACTAAACGATTTTAATAACTGATATCGATATCGTCAATAAACCAAACGATTTTTCATTAGATGTTTTCTATGTATGTATAATGTTCTATTATTTCACTTAATGATAATATTTACACTTCATTATACACTTTGAAGAGAAAATTAAATCTTTCAAGCAAAATTAATACAATTATTATCCGCTTTCATCCAATTATTAGCGCTAATTAATCAAATATGAGATCAAAACTCTTCATCGTCCTTAATCCTCTTTTAATACTCTTCATTGTTATTGTTCTGTTATTTATTTTTAAATAACTTTCAACTGACAAAAATGGTTTTATAGAACTATATATATATATACTAAGCAAAATTCGAAAAGAATGTTTTCCTCACATATATTAAACACAGGGACTTATTTTTTAGGAACTATTTTGATATACCCACCAAATTCGAAATTTGGGGCTTCTTTTCTCGCTAAGCAAAATACCTGTTTTTGGCGCCTTTTTTCTCTCCAAGAGGGATTCTCGTTAATACAAATAATTAATAACAAAAAAAAACTTTAAAAAAAACTCAAAAAATGGTACAAAATACAAGAAAATATTAAACTTGACAACAGCAATAACCTAAAAGCTGAAAAAATCTAAATTACCAACACCAAAATAAGAAACAGCAACCCTAAAAAGTCCGTAGGAAGTGCCAGAATTGGCGCTTAATTTTTTTTTGGGGGGGGGGTATATCAAAGTTGTTCCATTTTTTACTTTCTAAATTAATTAATAAGAGGATTAAGTTAAACACACTTGCAAATATCATTTTGTATTAACAATCAAAATCAGTTAATGATACCGATGATTTTGCTTTATTTTTACTAAACATAAAAAACTTGTGTCGTGGTTTCTATTTTAATTAAGTTTCCGAGTATCGTTTTAGATAGTTGACATGCACTGACTGAGATATCAAGATAGCTGTAACTATTATTAAAACAAATTTATTTATTTGATAAATTCAATATAGTAATGAAGATAAAAATTTTTCAATTGAATACTTCATTACAAAAATGTAAGGTATAATTTCTCATGTATAGTTCCTATGCCTTAAGATTTAAATGTGTTTATTACCTTTCATTAACATCGCAACTAGTTAAAAAAAAGTTTCTTTCAATTATTTTCCAAATTGAATACATTTCTTTATAATATGTTAATACAACACAATTTTTAAAATTATGTTTAATTATTATATAAAAGATAAAATTTATTAAATTAAAAAAGTAGAAGAGAGATTAAAATATGAATTCTCGTTAAATTTAATGAATTCAGAGTTTACTAAAAAAGGCTACGAATTAGATAAATATAAAAATTTATTTACCTGGAGTAGTCTGTGTGAATATTAAATTATAAACAAAAACTCAACTTGACATAAATTTTATCATTTTGAAAAGGGCATATATTATTTAGAAACACATGTTTACTGAATATTTTCTCTCCAATAAAACACTATACTATTAAATTAAATATTTGTAAAAATAAATAGGCAATTTACTTAGATAGCAATATAAATATGTGATTTACTTTTTCACATTCAAACAAAATGAATGAATAGCAAATGATTTCATTCTGTCAGCAACGAAAACCTAAAGTAAAAATAAATACTCATCACATAACTAGATTAAAAAAAATAACTAAATGAAAAAAAAGTGAAATATTGTGAAAATCTCTCATTCACTAATATACGAAACAAGGTATATTTCATACTGATACTATTTTTCAAATATTACATGAAAATTCTAATATTTCGATATAACTTACTTTTAACAATTTTTATTTAATTATGGATAAGTCAAAATAATATATATATATATATATATATATATATATATATATATATATATAAATAAACTTCTTTAAATTATAAGGGAAATTAATCGTAAGGAATATAATTCTGGTAATATGCCATACCTTTTTATGAATTTACATTTTTTAAGTTTAATTTCATCGTCTAATTGTTTATTGAAGTGTTTAGTAGATTTCCAACATAATTTAATTATGTTTATAAATGATAGATACTGATGTCAAATAATTTTACTTAGTAGTTCTCAACCAACATGAAATGTTTTTATAATATCAGCGGAATTCTAATTTTTGATGTTAGAACTCTGTCCAAATTAAAATTCCAGTTCCATTCAAATTCTTAAATTCAAATAAAGTAGAGACTTATTTGCTGATTCATTATAACCACGATAGTATTCTGCCTATGTAAGGAGTAATGTAATATTTATACAATCAAAAAGGCGTATTTACATATTTATGCAATCAAAATGGCCGATTTACATATTTATGCAATCAAAATGGCAAATTTACATATTTATGCAATCTAAATGGCAGATTTACATATTTATACAATCAAAATAGCATATTTACATATTTATACAATCAAAATAGCATATTTACATATTTATGCAATCAAAATAACAGATTTGCATATTTATGCAATCAAAATGGCAAATTTACATATTTATGCAATCAAAACGGTAGATTTACATATTTTTTAAGAAAATTTTTATGAGTTATGAACTGAATTTAACTCAATTTTTAACATGGAATGATTGTAGGTTCTTAATCGACAGCAAAATAGTCAGCAAAATAGACAGTAAAATGTGGTTGAAGTATAGAAATTATAATTTTTAGGGTCTGTTTTACCAAGGACTGGCTGGTATTAGAGTTAAGTTAATCAATAATTAGAAAAGGAAACACCTGCTGATTAGAAGTTGATTGAAGTGTTTTTAATCGAAGATTAATTTTAATCCAAGTTTTGTTAGAACAAATCTTATGATGAACGGTCTGACTTTATTAAAAAACCAATTTTCAACCAACAGAATATTCTGTTATCACATATCATGGCTCACATATTGACCAGCTAATGAATTCAATTTAACAATTTCTAGTATTTCATTATTTTCCAATCCTTTTGGTATAAAAGAAAACAAAATATATATTAATGATCTATTTAATAAAAGTAAAAAACGGAAACCGTTTTAAATAAAAAAAAATGAACATGAGAATATAGTTTAAAAAATTACACTTTATCTTTCTAAAAACAATACATAACAATTAAATAGGAAATTTTAAATAAAAATTATTTAATTCATTAAAAATTATTAAAATATTGAATATTGGTAACTTAATCACTTCTCATTATTTTAATCACGGTTGAAAGAACAAATCATATAATTTGTGAAGTAGTTTCAAAATAAAAAAATTATTAAATAAGTTATACCAATTTCTAAAATATTTAGATAAATTATTTTGAAAATACAGAAGTTATAAAATTTTAAAAAAAATTTAAAAGATTTGTATAAACGCTAATATTTTAATTTTAATATTTAATCAAATACTTGATAAATAATACAAAACGAATTTTCACTTTTTTTAAGAATGCATATTTTTAAGCGAACAAGAAGAAGAATTTAATCTAAGAATACAAAAATTTCATATGTATATTATTAAAATAGATAACTATTTTCAGTTCATATGAAAGTAAACTGATTATATACCGGATGTAGTTTACACATGACAAATGAATTAATGAAAATAAATATTCTTTTAAGAAGAAAAAAGGCGAAAATTCATTGACAAAAATTTAATGTGTATTTATTTCGCTTTAATTCAAACTATAATTCTTTTCTCAATTGAAAGTTTTTAGGATAAGATATGCTGGCTTTGGATGGGATTCATTTTTTATTTTTTTAATTTTATAAATTCTTTAACCTATTTGAAGATTATTTTCTTGATGTGCTGTGTTAAATTGAGCTCTACTAAACTGTGAATACGTTTCTCTCATTTTCGAGTCATCATAT
>JAPDSC010119854.1:0-11060 GCA_026290005.1 Latrodectus geometricus | reverse complement strand
TTATATTATATTATATTATATTATATTATATTATATTATATTATATTATATATTAGATGTTTTCAAATGCGTCAAATATAAGCTGGATTAAATAGTAATTTTTAAGGAGAGTTAAATAGTTTATTTTACTACCGCATACATATCCAATCAATATCTATATTTGAAGTCAATAATTTATATCATTATTAGTATATATATCACCAAAATTAATATATATATATATATATATATATATAATTAATGGCATTATTTTATCTTAAATTCGCATATTGATATGGATTTAATTAATTTTAAATTGAAAATATCTCAATTTGTAGATCCGGATTCTAAATTAATGAATTAATCTTTGTATTTACTTTTAAAATATAGTTTTGATGTGAGTATTCTCAATATAAAAAATTCTATTTAATATTCCAATAAACCATAAACCATTTTCTATTATGTAAGGCTTTCCATGGATTAATGATTAAAATATACCAAGAGAAAAAGATACAAACTGGAATCATCTAAATGTTAAACCATGGGAGGTAAATTATGGATCACGTCTGATGTATGCAGTAATGTCTGCACATGCAATGAAAAATTATTTCGAAAGGATACTTAATGAGCATAACAATCTTAAATTTTGATTTTTTTTCTGTACATCTTCAAAACTCCTATATACAAAAACAAATTTTCTGAACACATGAGATATTATTGCATGATGTAAAAATTATCTAAAGGCTACTTTGAAAACAACAATTGTACTTTGTATCTTAAATTTTTCATTTTATGCATTCGCGCTTATAAAAAAAAATATTATCACTTTGGAGTATTATCACGGTGTCCTGGTTGGATAGGGCGTAGTTCTCATTACCAGAAGGTAGTAAGTTCGAATCCCAGATTATCCGAAGACCCATCGTGTTCACTAATAGCAACAGGGGCATGTAAAATATGTCGTGGTTACAATGTCCTCCATGTTTCCACTCCAAATGAATACCTCTGTGAGTTTTTGGAGCCAGACCATGGGTGTTCTCTGGCTTCAATCTCTAAATTATAAGCTCTAGATAGTTCTGCCATCTATGAGCCAAAGTCGTACTTCCTCTTTCGTATGGGGATCTCTGTTCAAAAACGGAAGACGCTCTTTCTGACTTCATCCAGTCCCAAACGGGTGGGTTTGGCTTCGCGAAGTGTCAAGTAACAACAACATCATTTAAGAGTATTAATTAAATCAACTTTAAGACCGTATTACACCACATTATCATACAAGTGCTAATGATTTTAATATATATTATCTGGTCAAAAGAGTATCTGCTGGATACCTCCTAAAAATGATTCTTGCTGGTGACGTTATTAGATGCGTAATCAAAAGCTATAAAAGTGTTTTTGGTGTGATAGTTTGTCAGGCTGTATTTATGAGGCAATGAGTAAATCAAATAAGCTTAGTGAGTTTGATTGTATCAGTATAATGGGATGCCACTTTTGTAGAAAATCAGTTCTTGAAATTGCGGGTACTCTGTTGAAGCCTAAACCCAACGTGAATGATGTAATTGTGAAATAGAAATATCGAGGCAGTGAAACTTCAGAAAAACAAAGAGGTAGTCCGAGAAAACTTAGTGAACATGGTCACAGAATTCTGAAAATGGTAGTGAAACAAAATCGTAAGTCCTCATTGGTGGAAACTTCTCAAAAGTTCCATAGTTCATAAGGCGTTAGAGTTAGCACTTGGAGCACTTGGACTGTTCGTCGAGAGATAAACAACTTGTGGTACAGCCGCTCACAAGCCGAATGACACACCACGGAATGTGAAGCATCGATTTCAGTGGGTCAGAGCACATCATCATTGGACTGTGGACATTTGGAAAACTGTTCTTCGGAGTGGTGAATCTCGCTTCACAGTCTAGTCAGGCAGTCGGTTGAACGCTGCATTATGCCGACTGTTAAATTTGGTCTAGCAGTATAATAGTGAAAGTGGGGTGTGTTTTGTGGTTTTGGCTGGGACTGTTAGTTGCTTGGTTGCAATGTTGCATTTTGAGCTGTATGTGGATATTTAGGGCAATACTGCTTTCCCAACTCTACGACAATGTTTCGGGAAAGGCCCATTCTCAATTAAGGCTCATAGACGCTCAAATTACATAGCCAATTAAATCGACCATCTTCCCAGCAATTATATATATATATATATATATATATATATATATATATATATATGGGACTCGTTTTTCAATGTTCTAATAATTATTTATTAGTTACCATTTTAATTTTGAACAATCATAGAGCATAACAATCACAGTTCTATAACAAGCATATGAAAAACATCACATGATAATCTAACAGGCATACAGTTTTGCAACCACCCTCTGGGATTCAGTGATAACTGTGATTTCTGGGAATCAAATTCGTTTAAAAATCAAATCTATATGGCTTAAAGTTTAAAAAAAATACCAAAAAACAGAAATAATAGTAAAGCTTCAAAACTTTAAAATTCGCTTACAATGCAAAATTATCTTATAATGTATTTTTGTTTATTTTATATGAAAATTTGAGCTTTTAAATTCTACTTCATAAAATTCTACTGTTTATTTATGAAATAGACTTTTGAATTTCAAATTAATTAAATTAAATTATATTATATGAGATTATTGATTTGTTGATACTTTTATCATTTGGTTTTAAACTATATTTTAAAATGTATGACTTTATATAACTATGTATTACAAATCCTTTTAATATTTTGTGGTGTATGTTCCTCTTACTAATTGTATTTACTTGTAATACAACATAATTTTAATTTTAGTATATTCAATGTTTAAAATTATTACTTAATTAATATGGTTTAGTTTTATGAGTTATATTATAGATAATTTGGTATTATAGATGTTAGGAATCTCATTCCTATATATGTAATTATTTACTTTGTCTTATTCTTTTATAGTTTTATTAACCATAAAGTGGTTGTTTATTTTGTTACAGTCCAGATCATGTGTACGCCACTTTATTTTACTTATAATTGGTCTGTGAGTTAAACAAATAATCGTTTCCACCAATAATGTTGAATATACAATTTTGTCCACCCATCAAAAACAAATAAATTTGTCAGTGGGATTAGCTCTTGAGTGAGCCATTGGAATGAAAATTTTGGCTAATATCTTAGTGGGATGGGTTATTTTATGTATTATTGGAGATTTGCCTCTCTTGATACCGCTATTAAAAAATAAATACTTATTAATCATTGAGTAAAGATAAATTTATTTCATATAGCATGTAAAGCACATTAAATATTAATATTTGACTGTTTATACAAGTAATAAATTAATCATAACATCAACTTTATTGTTAGTTTAAATCGGCAAGGATGATTTAAATGGTTTTTTTTTAAAATTTATTTAGTATTCTATAATATAGCTGAGTGTAAAGTAGCTAATAAAACGTTCCATAAAAGTGAATTTATTGTTATTAAAAGTTTTATTACGGCTCTTTTAGTGAACAGTCAAAAACACAAAGGTGAAAGTGTTTTGTAAACTTTTCATTGATAAAGTCTGAAAAAACAATAGACCTATCGCAAAATGACTAATTTGGACCATATCCTAAAAGTCAAAAATGTACAAAACTTATTGCCATTACTCAATAATAATTTCCTGCGCTCGATAAATTAAAAAAGAAATATTATTGCCAACCATTAAAATAGTAAACACATTATGGGATAGTGGTTATGATATTAAATCCAGTTATCCAAATCAATCAATATGAATCTGCCGAAAGATAACGCAGAATATTTCAAAGTTTTCTTCATTTGATAGTTGAATACAACACATGGAGTATGTAAATATTAAGATTTACCTTAACCTTATACTAAAACAAGGAAAGTGTCACACAATCCACGGCAATTTTGTAGGCGAATAGTCGAAAATATATACTGCTGATAATTTGAGTGTCACATAAAATAAAAAATATAAGATATGATTAAAAATGTAATAAATTGTGCAGAAAAAAACATTTGTGTTTTGATAAAGATATGCTTAGATCCACTTCATCGTAAAATATGTTAAACTGAAATGAAAGCACGAGATCGATCAAACACGATAATTCCGAGAAAATTCTAGTAAAACATCAATTTTTAGTTTTTAATAACTTTTAAAACGATGTTAGACATATTTTAAAAATGAAATATATTAGCTTCGTTAATAATTAAATGAAAAAAAAATTATTTTCGATATTGGGTATTGGATACATTTTTCTTTTGTACGGCGCATGTTTTCTTTTTATCTTTACATTAACACGTTCGTCTTCAATATTTTATTTGCGTTCTCTATAGATTTTAATTTAAAATCTGTTTTTGTTTACTTAAACGTTTTCGCTTCCATATGAAAGTATACAAATTGGAATATTTTCAGCATGAAACAGCTCACGTCAAGACAAAATGCAAAATGACGATAATGAATAGCAGCTGTAATATCGCCGAAGAGATGAAATCGTCCTAGAACGTAATTAGACAAAGCTAATTATAACTGAAATAAGTAAGCTATATCGTAGCTCCACCTGTAATAAACATAAACAGCATTTCTTTCAGAACTTTCTTGTAATTTTTTGTGATGGAGAATGATTTTTAACAGATTATCATCCGCGACTGCGTATTATACCCACAACGAAATTTGAAACGTTTTAATACATAATCGGCGGATTATATACAGAAAAATACGGTATATGAAAAGATTAAAATAAGCTAGACATTATGGAATACATATTCTAAATTCATTGCAAAAAATACTATTCAATAAAAATTTTCAAATTATAATCAAAAAAAATTTTTAATAAAGCAAATTTTTTAATAAATAATTAAAATAAAAATAACATAATTCTTTAAATATTTATTTTTGTAAGTAATTGAAAAAAAAAATTTAAATCTTTCTTGCCGATTTAAACCAACCATAAAGTGGATGTAATGATTTATTTTTTGCTTGCATAAGCAATCAAATATTAATATTTAATGTGCTTTACATGCTACATGAAATAAATTTATCTTTATTAATGATTAGTAAGTATTTATTTTTAATAACTGTATCAAGAGAGACAAATCTCCAATAATATATAAAATAACCCATCCCACTAACATATTGGCCAAAAGTTTCTTTCCAACAGCTCACTGAAAAGCGAATCCCACTGACAAATTTATTTCTTTTTGATGGGTGGACAAAATTGTATATTCAACATTATTGGTGAAAACAATTATTTGTTTAATTCACAGACCAATAATGAGTAAAATAAAGTGACGTGCTCATGATCTCAACTATATTGAAAGAAGCGACCACTTTATGGTTAAAAACTCAGTGGCATGACAGCCTATCGAAGGGCTTAGACCTGCAGTGCCCACACCTATTTTCTTGACCGAAGGATCTAGGGTGCGAAGCACATGTTCTAGTTAGGGTATCAGCCTAACCCCAAACCCTCAGTATTAACTTCCCAAACGTGTTTGGTGCTCAGTTTTATCAACCCATTGACAGGACGGGACGAAAGGCCGAGTTGACCTTGCCCAGTCTGAGAAGAGAACCCCGGATCTGTGCGTTGAGGGAAAAACGAGAAACTCTACCCTTACGCTACCGGGACTACATACAAATATACGAACTAAAATTGAAATTCTTAAATAAACTACATAAATATTATAAATTTTTTTTGTTATTATGTTAAAGAGAAATGCTTAAAATAATTTTATAGAAAAGTATACGAATTTTTGTAAAACTATCATAATGTTATTTATAAATCTACTGTTACATACGGAAACATTATCTCCAATTTTTCACATTATTAATATAATTTTAAAGATTTTGAATGAATATGTGAATGCAGCAAAATAAACTTTTATGGTAAAAATGGAGCTGGTAAAAACAAAATAAAATCTTACAAAGACAAATAAAAAGTAAAATAACTAAAAACGCAAGATCAGCTTCAATTTACTGAATGAATATGTAATCAAATTACTTCTTGGCAGACACTGAATTGAATAAACTTGATTACTTAAATTGAATAAGTTTTTCCAATTTGTCTCCAAATAAAGCAATTGTTTAACTAAACGTAATTAGTAATTTTTATATGATTTTTATACTATATTTGTTACAGAATGGAGCATTTGTTTCATTTTTAAACGCACAGAAGCGCTAGCAGGAAATAAACAAACAACTTTGTATATAAAAATGTTAAAAGTTGTCAATAAGAGAATACTGTTAAAATAGGTGATTAATGAATTTTAAAAAATATTTGTATTTGTTAAAAACTTATACAATTATCACGATAATATATATTCGTAGAAATTACTATTTTATTTTATTAGAGGAATAAATATCGATTAACATTAATCGATAAGTAAACATCAAGTTAACATTCAATATTATTTTAACAGCATTTAAAAGTATTTTTAATATTTAGTATTAGTGAAAGTAAGAAAATTAATTAATCAAGAGTTAACTATTTAATTAAAATTTTAAGCACTCTGCCCTGCTGTTTAACAGTTCAAGCATCTGTAATGTCTGATGCTCTTTAAATTGTAAATTCTAATTGTTCCTAAAAATGATTCTAGAATGCTTAACGAATCACTAACAAATACCGTTTTCAACACAGTAAAATTATAATATTCTCTGATTTTTTTCTTCTAAAAAGAAAACCTATTTTACACCATATGTACGGTAACTTCAAGTTTTTGGGTGATTGTTAAATGATTCTGAATCCGTTAAGTAAAGAAACTATTCAAAGTAGGAATATTGCACTTATCATGTACAAGGTAAGTATTTTGTTCGACAGTATTCAATTTATCGAATAAAAGAACGCAATACTATACTGCTGGTATAATTATGTTTAATATATGTCGGCGGCACAGATTTTAACTTCAATTTACTAAACAATTAAAAAACATTTCAGATAACAGTATCTTTTAAATTTTGTTAAAAATATGCTTCAAATTCAAAATTACATTACGTTACCCTCTTATTTACTGCAATAAACTTTTAACATCAAAAACATATGGGTCGTTTATTTTGATAGTGGCCTAACTCCATTCATCTTCAAATCGAGATATTTAAGGGTTTGCGTTTCAATGAATTTAAAAATATACGTATAGGATACTAATGAGTCATAGTGTTTAAGCGTATCTAAGAATGTTACTTTAATTTAATTTTATTTTTTTATAAATAACATGAAGTTATACATGTAACCATGGTAACCGGAAAAATTGTAAAGTGGAGTCGGCCACTTTCAAAATAAACGGCACATATTGTTTGAAAACATCTTTAAGTGTTAGTTAAGAATATTAGTTTACAAAAAAGTTCATAATAATACTTAATGCTCTAAAGTTTCATCCATTAAAATGAGTGTGTTGCTTATATTTAAAACAGCATTAGAATTTATATTAACTCTCCAGAAATTATCTAGTTTAAGAAATAAAATAAAAATGTTAATTTAAGAACTAAAAAATAATTTAATTCCATGTTTTATTTAATTTAAGGTAGAATTTTCGTGTTTTGGACATATAATTAAGATTTCCCAGTATATGAAAAATCTCCGTCATTTTATCTTAAACAGAATATCCTTTATTGAAATTAATTTTCTTGAACAGCCTGTAGCAGAAATTCTGCAACAATTATTCTTGCAAATATGAAGTTTTTGCAAAATATATAAATTTAATTAGCTTAAAAAAGTGGCTTTTCCAAAATCTTCTACATTATACAGGGTGATTCAGCTCCTCGGTGACAAACTTTGAGGATCGATAGAGCACACCTAGACGAAAATTTTTGAATAGGGAATGTAGGGTCCCTGACGCGATGGTAAGGCGCTAGGCGCTTTTGAAAATTTGGGTGCCGAAATTCGAAACGTCATAAAACTAGGGAAATGGTTAGATTTTCTTTCTTTTTGCGGCGAAATGATTCTGTCTATTTAGACTTTCTTCAGTACTAATTTGATAAGCGTATCTCTTACAACATTGATAGGGGGCGCTGTAGACTTTGGAGAGCAAGACAACAACTTTAAGCTCGTTATTTTGATAATTTAACACATGCTCGCCAAAGTTTATACTCTAACTTAAATTTTGAACCCAAAAGTAGAACCCTGCAAAAAGCGTAAGAGCCGGAATAAATTATCGAAGTACAGGGTGGTTGAAACTCGAAGGCTACTAAGAGATAAACAAAGAGATTTCTTGACTTATGGCATGCATTTTCATGATTCTGTTTGCTGGGCTCTCTGAAACTCAGTTGAACGGTACAAAAAGAAAAACCGATAGGGGCGCTTTGGGCAAAAAACTTAATTCGTTGACATTTCGGACGCTAACTGAGAATGGGGCGCTACGATCAGTTAGTAATAATGAAAACACATTTTCTACCTCTGCTCAACACTTCTGAATAAATTTAGACCAAAAACATCAATGATACTGGAAATTTATTTACAAAAAATAACACTAAAGAAGATGCTCCAAATTTCCACCTTGGTCCATGATGCAGGCTTCGCACCTCCGTCGCATTGAGGAATGTGTGTTTCCAACAATGCCAGAAGTATCTCTGATCTCCCCTGCAGCTGCCACAATGCGCGCCACAAGTTCTTCAGCACTGCTGACAGGTGTATGGTAGACCTGGGCCTTCAGGTAACCCCAAAGGAAGAAATCCAAGCAAGTGAGGTCTGGTGATCGGGCAGGCCAGTTAACTGGACCCCCATGCCCGATCCACCGCTGGCCATACCTTGCGTTTAGATGGAGACGCACGTCGTTCTTGTAATGGGCCGGGGGTCCATCGTGCTGGAACCACATCTGGCGACGCGAACCTTCGGGTACGTGCGCCTCCTCCAGAAGCTGCGGCAGCACTTGATCCAGGAAAATCAGGTAATTTCCCCCTGTCAGCCGTTCAGGTAACGAATAAGGGCCAATGAGGCAATCCCCCAGAATGCCGGCTCACACATTTACTGAGAAACGCTCCTGGGCTGCTCGGCTTCTGGTTTCATGTGGATTTTCATCACACCACACATGACTGTTGTGGGCGTTCCACATTCCCTGCCGGCTGAAGGTGGACTCGTCCGTAAACAAAATGCTGTTTACAAAACGGGGATCCCTGGCTCTCATCGCCAAGTACCATCTTGAGAATTCCACTCGAGGGCCAAAATGCTGCTCTCCGAACAACTGCACCCGCTGGATGTGGTAGGAAGATGAGCCACGAAGTTGCTTGCGAAATGCAAACATGTCTGGCGATATCTCTCGTGCTAAGACCGCATGGCAGGGGATTTGCCTGTTGGGGTAACGTTCGGCGTACAACCGCTGAGCGGCTCGTCCATTACAACCAGCAGCGCCATACGCCAAATGCATGTCAGCCAATTCAGATTTTGTGTACCGTTCCATCCTACTACCAATCTGCAGACAAGCAACCCGAAGCTTAAGTAGGTACCGCAAGTCCAAATGACGTGTCTGCGCATGCAACTACATCATTTCGCGTTGTCGTCTACGCATTACGTATCTTCTGCATATCGATATGGTACGATATCTTTTGCATAAATCAGCAAAAAGCACTTTATGTAAATTTTATTGCGCGCATTGTGCATGATTAAAACCAGCTAGGTTTGTTTAAAAAAAAAAACCTGCAGTTTTAATAGCTTCTTATGATAAGTAAATTACTCTCTTGTTTTGTTCCTAACTGATCGTAGCGCCCCGTTTCCAGTTAGTTGTTAACAAATCAGTTAACAACTAACAGTTAGTTGTTAACAAATCTTATTGAAAGTTATTCACAATACCTGCCACGATCTGGAAATTTTAAATTACATGCTCAATAGTTTAAAATAATATATATCATAGAATTTATACATACTGTCTAGAAATTATCTAGTTTTAATAACGGTCTCAGATTATTACTATAAACTCATTAAACCCATTTTGACCTTTTAATAAAATTTCAATCTCTTATTATGCCATTACTAAATTTCCTTGAAATTCCGTTATATTTTTTGTTACAGACAGAAATGACAAGTCTATTTTGGTACACTTCGTAAAGAACGCCATTTCCAAAAATTTCTTAAAAACAAATGAAAAATTCATGGACCTCCCATTTTATAAAAATTGAGTTAGTTACAATTCAGTTGGAAAAAAATTGAGGTTCAAGAAATTTCCTTATTTGTATTTTATATTGCTGATATTATTTCATTTTCTTTAAACTGTTATGTCTGCCATTGTGTTCATTTGTAATGTATGATATTATCCGGGTAAAGGAATTGTAAATTCTTGTCTTCTTTTTCTTCCAACAGCAGTACAGGGCAGACGAATGGTTTTTTACACCATGCCTCCCTCCGTCACGTCCTCCACCCTTAGGCATGTCCAAAACGGAGGTATGGATATCTCTTTCTCTATCTCTTTTTTAGTATACAAAATGTTAAATATGTTAAAACTGTCTTTTTTTTTAAAAAAATGATATTTTACTAGGAAATTATGTTTGTGTTTGAGAATTTTTGAATTAGCAACTTTAGAAATGACCACCATTTCTGTTCCATAAAGTTGGTAACACTGAATGTTGCAATACATTCATGTTGCTGTATTGCAACATTTATTGCTACCAATGAGCAATATTATGAATGTTGCAATATCATCCTTGCCCTTGATTACAAACCTATTTTCTTTATGGTTTGTAGTCAAGGATAAGGATGATATTCATATGTTCTCCGTATGAGTAGGAATAAAGCTGAAAAACATATTACAAATGTGGCGAATGTTGTGCAGACGTCACTGTCTACTTCGTCACGTCTACCACATCTCTGTTTATAGGTGTTATTCGGTGCATTATGTAGATTATATAGAAACATTCCACTGTGTTAGTGCATTATGCACTTTTATAACATTTTCAATAAGTTTTCACCATGGCAACATGTTATTTTGTCGGGAAGTGCTCCATTCATATTGGTACAGACGTACAAGAAACGTCTGTACCAGTATGAATGGTATAATGTGTATAGACTCACATAAAACAGATGACATTATGAGTTATCCGATGATCAATAATTACGAATACCAAAGACAACAGATAATATCAATGTAACATTGATTCCTCCAAACTTACTACAACAAAAGTGGC
>JAPDSC010119846.1:69659-93741 GCA_026290005.1 Latrodectus geometricus | reverse complement strand
TTATCTGACAACTTGAGTAAGGAATTAGCTCATAAGAACTATTTGATGATTAAATGAATGAGACTGAAAAAGAAATGACACTGGTGACCTGCCAACATTTTTTTTTTTTTTTTTTTTTTTTTTAAAGAAAAATTAGTGAATGTGCTTTGCTACATGGGAAAAAAATATTTTTATTAAAGTTGTTTTAAAACAAAAAAAATAAGTGATTACTGTCATAGTTTTTCATGACAAGAGTTAAAGTGGAATTAATTCCACTTTATTGAAGGATTTTTCATGCAGGCTCAATAAATGAAAGTTAATAATTTTACTTCAAATTTTATTTTAATAATATCTTCATTTATGCCATTGTAAAAAAAGGTAGTCTCAATTTGTTTCACACATATGCATACACATTACAATGGAAAAAATTCCAAATTGAATTGACAGTTTTCTTATTACTCATTTTAATAACAAAATAGTTGTTTTTGTGTTTTTTGAATTTATTTAAGTAAATGTTTTTGTGTGTATACCTTTATAATTGTAATTTGTATACCACTAGTTTCAATGTTATATTTAATTCCAAATTTGTATGCCTATTTATATCCATCTTTACAAAATGAAAATAAATACATTTTAACTTTTAAAGGAAATTCTCAAATGATATTTTACTTACTCTTATATTTGTTATTAACTTCATAATAAGAGTTTCGTTATACAAACAATCGTTTTTAATTTATAATAAAAGTTATATATTAATTTTTGTTTTATTTTGTTACTTTTTGTATTTTTAATCCATTATTTAATAATGATTAATTATATGAATTACAAAATAGTATTGCTCTCTGAATGAAATAATATTCTATTGCTTGCACTTTAAGTACTTTATTTAAAAGTTTTAGTGTTATTTCTTTAGTCATTATTTTGTGCTATCAAATTCTTTTGTTTTTAATTCTTTAATGTGTATTCTTTTTGAAAATGATTTTGCTATAAATATTAGCCTGTTAATTGAAAAAGATAATGTTAATTTCAGAATGCTACTTCCAAGGGCCTCAAAGCCAATGAATGGGTTCAAGAAGTATCTCAAATTATTGCTGGTAAAGGTGGTGGAAAACCTGAATCTGCTCAAGCAACAGGAAATAATATTGGTGGTGTTGATGAAGCCATAAATTTAGCAAAAAAATTTGCTGAACTCAAACTCAGTTAACATATGATTAATTATGAAATATGGACACAATAAAAATAAATTATTAATCCTCAGTGTTATGTTTTATTAATATTCTATTTCACAAAAGCAAAATGTTGAAAAATAAATTAAAAAATAGAAGAAGAAAAATAACAAATATAACTGAAAAGGTAATAAAATTTATTCTATATTCACTATTATTATAAAAAAATTAGTTTATAATAAAATAAAATGAACAATAGATTTTATATTTCTTTGTATTAGTAATTAAGGTTTATACAAAGATTTGATAATATTCAATGACTTAAATTATTTATGAGCTTTGTTATTACTCAACTCAATAATGTTTTTAAAATATTATACTGAATTTGCATGATTATAATTCTCAATTTCATTGCAAGAAAAGTTAAGTTCATTTCAAATATTTTGATTAGCAATATATTAATATCATTATCTTTTAAATTAGGAAGTTGTTACTTATATTTAGTTAAGTTTTGCCTAAGTTAAGAAAATGATTGTAAATTTTTTATTGTTTTCCTGTAAAATATTTTGATTGCTATAATTTATTATCTTTTTTTAATTGTTTGATATTTTTATGCTCTAGAGTTATTTATAAACTCCTCAATTCAAAATTTTATATTATGGTATGAATTATGAAATAATAAAAATGAAATAATATTAAGGCAACTATTTATGCTGACATTTCTCCGTTAGAACAATTTAGAAAGTTTGCCTTAAGATTTCATTTAATATTTGAACAACTATTAATTATCAGATTACAAAAATGATTTATATCATTTGTTTGCCATTATTTTAGACATTATCAAACCTTTAAATGTTAACTTTATTTTACTTTTCAATTAACTATAAATAATTTGATAAAGTCTTTTTTCTTTCTAGACTTTTTATTAACATAGTTTAAATGATATTTTTAAATATATATATATTATATTATCGAATTTTAAAATTTGTTGATACTGCTATTTTGTTATTGCCAAATAATATTTCTGCTTAATATGTGCGTTTTTTGCATACTCTTATTAACCCAATTTCGAAATATTTAAATTTACAACTAAAATTAGAAAAATTTAAGTATATGACAAAATATTATCAAGAATTAAAAGCATATTAGGTGATTTTATAACATATAATTAAAAAGCTACTCACTCTTTAAAATAACTATTTAAAAAAAAAAAAAACTTTAATCAGATATATTTGATAATTCTTTGATCTGAATCTAGTAAAATCATAGGAAATTTTCTAACTAAAATGTCTTGGCTTGTTTATATGGACTGTTTTATGATTAACCAAGTGAGTTTTGTTTGATTCTAATGTAAACTTTTGAGGTGATGAAACCCATTAGATGCTTTAAATGATTAGCCATTAAATCTGTTCCTTGTAGTGTTGAAATGTTTAAATATGTCGAAAATGTGTGTGACTGAGCTGTGTGACAAATACATATTCTAAGTCTGTAGTGTCATAATGCCTAAAATAATTTATTTTTATATTGGTAACCTTCATGCAAAGTTCCTTGTAACTTTACTTTTATTATTTTCATTTTATAGTTTAGTGGGAAAATTAAAGATAGTGTCTTGAAGACACTGAAACAAGATTTTGCATTTAACTGATAGATGGGGTAAGTTTGTCTAAGATAACCAGCAATTGACATGACTTGTCAATTAGCTACAAAAAATATGAAATCCATCTACTTCTGTCTTCTAATAATTCTTATTTAAGTGAATTTAATCAAAAATATTTTATTTATACTGATAGATTTTACAATCGAAATAACTAAAAATGTCATTATATGTCTTTCTTATTAAAGTAAACAAATGCTGTTGTTAATATTTTAAAGGGTAGATTCTCCCTCCATTATATGCACATGCATGTGAATGCAAGCGTTTTACATTTTGAAAAAATCTTTGCGCACTTTTTGTAAGAAATATAAACTTATCGCTGTTAATAAATTTGCATATTTTGACTTTCTATTTCATAAAGCTATAAATAGTTGAACTCATTAGAATATCACATTAAACTACAAAGTTATAAAAATTATGTGTTTAACTTTTCACGTGATTTCATTTTACTTAATACTACCGAAATGATATATATAAACAAAATTATTACATTATAACTTTGCAAAATATGTATGCATTTATAGTTGATTCACAAATACAAAACTCAGAATGAGTATAATTTTCAAGTTAATGAATGTGTCAATTTCGCTTGTCCAACCATCCAGTCTCTTTGAAACCAGTTCTTTAATGTTAAACTGTTATTCAAAATCCTATTATGCAAGTTTCCTAGGTGTCCGTGTCAGTCATATCTGACATGTTTGACAAAAGATATATACAACGAGATTGACAGGTCCGATATAATGTTATTTTATATCTGAACTATCAATCTAGTAATAAATATATCACTTATAGCAGTCATTTTTAACTCTGTATTTGCAGCTTGAAAGCATTTTGCATATCTCCAAGATTTTTACTATGATTTTTATTTAATCACTTGGATACTAAATACATTTGCATAGTTGATTTTGTAATTGAGCCTGAGTTTCTTAATGGGTACATATATAGTATATTAGTTTCTGACAATTTCAACCAAATTATTGACCGCAAGATTAATCAGAATGATATAAGAGTAAGATATCTGTGAGTAAAAATAGGAGTACTTTTAAAAATATTCGTAAACGATCAACTGATCAAACTTCAGGTTCAAATGAGAACAAATAAGAAAAAAAAAATAGATATATGAAGTGACATAATATTGAAGTTATTTTTAAGAAATCTAAGGTTATCAGTGATACCCCTGATATTTAATTCTTATTCAGACATAGTTTCTGTCCCCATTGATAGAGGGAGAAAAAAAAAATCCAAAATGATGAAGAGAATCAAACCGAAAAATTGCCTAAATTAGGAAATTTTCCTCCACATAAAGTGAAGGGTTGCATAACATGGCCAAGAACATTATATAAGGTTGGGGAAAAAGTTATCCATTATTTTTTCGGTAGACTTCTGTAGTGATCGCTATCTCGTGAGGTATCTATCAAACAATTTCAGATTTATGCTCATTGGAAAGGTGACATTTGACACTAAAATATTCTGTTGCGGTTTTTTTGTTTGATTAATTCAGTTACGAGTACAAGGTTTTAAAAATGGAAGACAACAAACAGAAAATTTGATACATTTTTGTTTTTCTCTTGTAACGGCGAAAAAGGTAGCCGGACGGCTAAAATTGTGAAAGGTGTTTATCGTCCTGTATAAGATTGTAACAACCAGTTACACACAATTTTGGTTTCGTCGATTCCGTTTGGGTATTTGGATGCTAAAGATGCACCTCGCATGGATACAACATCGTCGAGAATGTCTATAAAATATCAAAAATTATCAAACTTGTCAGCAGTCGTAGCTTCGCACAAGACCTAAAAATCTACATGAAAACTGTTTTAAACCTTTTTACAAAGCGAATCTGAAAGAAGTTACAAAAAGTTCACGTAAAAATAATGGATTTCTTTTTCCCCAACCTAATATATAATTTCCGTATTTATTTAATTGAACCTGTAAATAAATTTTAAATTTGGACACATAGCTGTTATATGTTAAGTATCTATAAACAAAGTTATATAGGTATGTTATTTAGAGCATGTTACTGTACAACTTGTAAAAATTGACAGTATAGTGAACGGTTCTTGAATGGAATATAAAGTTTATATAACAGCAATAGTTATTTTGAAAATAATAAAGTTCCTCTACTGCTTACATATAAAGAGTTGAAAAAACAAGTGTCTGAGGTTGTATATTTCCTTTATTTTTTTTAAAAGGTTCTAAAAAATTAATATTAGTTTATAGTAAATATTTTTTTTTAATGTGCAACTGTTCTTAAGTATTAGAAAAGTGATAGATCGGCATCTCACACTTAAGATATTTTGACCTTGAATCACAATAGAATATATGTAGGAAAATGTGTTTCATTTTTTAAAATGGAATTTCATAAGATTATTTTTAATGATTGTAAAATATTTCTGTAGTTCCCAGTATTTAAAAGAATTGAAGATGAGTTAGAATTTTGGAAACAATTATGTTTTGTTAACGTTTTAGACATTTCAAACAATGAACATTTAAAATTCTCTACGTGTACATTTGAATCATGTAAAATAAAAACTCCTCGACGTAAACATTTTTTCTTCATTCTTAGAGATAAAATTTAGAGGAACATTTTAAAAATAAGAAGAATCTATTCTTTCTTGAAACGAAAATGCCGAAGAGGAATTATATCATTCCTTAAATAAATAATATCACGTCGTAAATAACTTTAAGGAGAGTTTAAATCAACTATAATTATGCTTTAACTAATTACATGCGTTACTATTAAACTTTTTCCTGGAGTTTCATTTCATTACATGCAGCTTGTCTCTGTTCAACCCTGGGCAAAAAGAATTAAGATTTTATTTACATAGATGAATGATAATGCCGCGTATGTCTGTCTGAAAATGCAGTTAAAAGCACAACTTTTTTTTTTATCAAATACTTTTCAAAAAAACAATAAATTCAGAATATATTGGGTTGTTAAATCAATACATTATCAGTCTCAAAAACTTACGTAACCAACCAGAGCGGATTATATTTTATTCCTGTGTTCCTCTGAAAGTATTTGAATGAAATGTAAATAAACCTGAAAGAACACAGTGAAAAATTGAGCTTTCAAAAGCATTTATATGTAAACAGTGTCTACATTACCGACAGTAAAGTGGGGAAAATAGTTTTTTTCGCCTTTTATCTTTAGAACGTGGAATATGTAATCGACCAATGACAGAATGTACGCGTCATCAGGAAGCAGATGTGTATATGCACAATCGCTAAGTAATTCGAGACGTTTCTTTTCTTCTTTCTTTTTTTTTTTTTTTTTTAAATCTGCTTATGCAACTTCTGTAGAATCTTACAGAATTTACTCTGATTTGAATTCCTGTTTATTTTCTTCTGAATTACTGATTCTAACAAACACTGGAGGACCAAATATTATTATTTAATGTTATTAAAATATTAAATGGATAAAATAGAGTTGTTGAGAAAATTTATTTGATGGTGATTGTAAAATGTCTGTCGACATTCTGTCAATAATGGGTTAGTTATGAAACTCCTAATTTTATTGTGAGGTACTATAATAGATTTCCTTTTTTTTTTTTTTTTTTTTTTTTTTAATATAACTTTTTTCTTTAAGTAATCAATATAAATTGAATTCTGAGTCTGTTATTTGGATACAGTGTTTTCCGAAATTATTTTACTATAAGTTAAAGCAAATGTTCCCAAAATTATAAAATAAAATTATATTAACTTATAAAAATAAAATAAATTTATAAGATGTTAAAAGCTTGAACAACTCTACTTGATTTTTCAAGTTCCCGTTAATGCTTTTTTGTAGTTTTAATTAATTATTTAGCTTTTTATTAGTTTTTTTAAATGGTTTGGCAATTTAAACAAAAACAGTGAAAATCAAGCAGTGTCAAATGGATATATATGTATAGAGTTGAGATTAAAACTGCCATTTCAAACGCATACAATTTGTGTTATTTAGCAAATTTAGATGAGGAAATATTAAGCTTATTTTTGATTAAATAATCATTTTTTTATATTCATATAATTTTTTGAATTTATTCATGTATTTGCATCATACTGATTCCATATTTGATAAATGAATTATGAGACATTTATTTGGTTTTCTTTATTCCATATTCGGTGGAAATGAAAAAAAAAATGTAGAATTGACATCTGGAACATAATTAATGTATAATGAGATGAAATAAATCTCCAAAAATCTTTAAAATAATTCACATGCTAACAATGATAATCAAGATTTAATATGAAACACATTTTTAATTAAATATAAGTGGGTTTTATTTTTTTATTTCTTTTGGAAAAATGGTAAATAAAAATGAAAAAAGTTTTAATATTACATATATTTATTTAAAAAAATACATTTTAAATTACTTTTAAAAATTAATAATTTTATAGAAATTAATTTCAAAATTACCAATTTTAATAAACAAAATTGAGGAATTTCTTAAAAAGCAAAATTATTAACGATCAAATTATTAAGCATTTATACATCTGATTTAAGAGCCGTGATAGCTTGACTGGTTAAAGGTATCTTTCTCGTTACCAGAAGGTAGTAAGTTCGAATCCCGGCTTATCTGAAGTGCTAGTGGCGACTGGGGCATGTAAAATATATCGTGGTCGCGCAATGTCCTCCGTGTTCCCATTTTAAGTTAATACCTCTGGGAATGGTTGGAGCCAGGCTATGGGTCTTCTTTGGCTTCCTATCTCTAAATTGGAAGACCTAGGTGATGTTGCCATCTATGAGCCAGATCGTACTTTCATTCTTATCGAGGGGTGCTCCTTTTAGAAACGGAAGGCTCTCTTTCTGACTTTATTCCCCCAGTCCCTAATAGGCGGGCTTGACTTCGCCAAATGTCACAAATAACAACAACACAACACGTCCGATTTAACTAATCTTGGATTAATTCCAAGGTTATTCAACACTATTGTAGAATTTAAAAAAATTATTCTAACAAATTTTAACGGATATGCACATAAATGAAAAACGCTATGAGATACCATTAGTTTATCATGGTAGTTTAAATATAACAATCATTTAGTGAGTAGTATAATATCCAAAACTCTTATAAATTTTTTAATATCAATAACATATTGCCTTACAATAGACTTTTTAAAAGCATATTCAAGAGTCTCAAAGGAGAAAACCAGGAAAATTTTAAAACTCTATTTCC
Source organism: Latrodectus geometricus (assembly GCA_026290005.1). NCBI lineage: Eukaryota > Metazoa > Arthropoda > Arachnida > Araneae > Theridiidae > Latrodectus > Latrodectus geometricus. The sequence continues at coordinate 85,789 of JAPDSC010119846.1, read as the reverse complement.
AATAGATGTCAAGCACAATATGTATCTTTCTCTGTGATTAGACTGAGGATCTTAAGCCTTCATCTGCCTGGTTCTAAAAGAGGGGTTTGATAAATCCCACAATAATTTAAACTTAAATAAAAAGTTTATATTATAGTTTAACCTTATTAATACATGTTAAGATAGTTAAAATTTAAATTGTTTAACTGTCTCTGTCTGCTGATTTAGGCTATAAAATATGGCAATTGCCCTCATAACATAACATTCCAGTCAAGTGACGAGGTAGACACCCAATTATCCCTTTCATTACAATATGACGCTATATCACAAGAGGAACATTGTACTCTGCAATTCTTATAATATGTATTGGCCATTGCAATTGTTGGTTGTGTGAAGTATCGAACCTCTTGCCTTGTAAACGACGCATTTTGCACCTGGATTACTGCAGTTCAAAATTATCACAGAATTAAAGTATATTTTGAAGGAAAAATTTACAAAACTATAAAAGTTATGGTGAAAATATTTCACGATTTAATTTGAAGATTTGAAATATTCCCATTGACGAAAAATATTATCGGACTCAAATGTATGAATATTGCATTTTTCATACTATTTCTTAGATTTTTTGAATTCGAGTGTTATACCTTAATTCGAAACTCAACTTTACAGTTTTGGCGGTCAAAATGTTCGACCTTGCAGCTATGGACAACAGTTACTACAAAATCTTATTTTAGGCCGACGATGTCCAGAAAAGCGAAACGGTCAATGGCATCTCAAGGTTTATCTTTTTTTTCTTTCAGGAAGGTCATTTCTTGTTTCCGTCTACACACTCACTATGATTATATATTGTGCACGAAAAAGGAAAAGCTGAATGAGAGATATTGTTAAAGAACAACTTCTATGTAATACTTATTTGATACTTATAAAGAAATTTCTCAACCAGTTCAGAGTTTTCAAACGCTTCAACCAATTTCCTTGCTTTAAGACAGAAGTATTAGAACTGGTGAGTCGAATTTTCTCTAGCATGAATTAAAAGTGTTTAGAATAAAATGACAGCATATATGTGGTTATATAATTTACTATTTCGTTAAATAACTTTTTTACAATTTTAAATAAAAAAAATATTTCTAATGATACAGCAATATTTTTATAAATAATTTTTTTATTTATATTAAAATAATCAGGGCTCATTAAATCTGATTTCAATAGTTCTTGAGAAAATATAAATTATTCTTTTTTTATTCTTCAGTTAATTTTTCTCGCTGTCATTTGCGCCTATTAAGCATTTGAATGGTTGCACTCAGTGATCCAGTTCAACGGTTCGTGGATTCGAATCTCACCCATAATGTAAATGGTTCTAATTGCTTAACTAAACTCAGTGGCAAATATATTTAAAAAAAATGATTTTTGACATAAATAAATCTATATTGTATAATCATTTTTCTTAAAAAAATCATTTTATGAAGAAATTTTGTATCTTCCCATAATCAAAAACTTATTGTTCAAAAGATGTTGGAAAATAATTCCTCAACAAATTAATAATGTTATAATTTATACATTATAAATTTTTAACAATGCTTAATATTAATGTTTTTTTAGCCAAATTTAATAATTTTATCACACGGAAGTAGAACTTTTAGAAGCTACATTAAGGCATTTGTTTTTGCTTGAAACATATTTAATTTTACTATTAAAGTTTACTATTAAAGACAGAATATGTTGTGTTACATTCTTTCTTTCCTTTTTCTTCTTCTGTATTCTTTTTATTTAAAAATAACTTTTAAGATTCCCTAACTGATATAGAAAGCATTCACTTCATTACATTGTTTACCTCATGAATTTTTATCTTTAATAAAATATACAATTTCTTCAAAATGATTTAATATGTAGAACTCTATTCTCTAAATGATTATAATAGCTTATTTTAATAAGTCGTTGCACTACATTCGATCGAAGTGACTAAACAGGGAATAATTTAATAATTATGAAATCATGGTGTGGTAACGAAGGCAACATCTGAGCTGGAACCTACCTTCTCTAGTATTATCTGCGGTGGGACATGTGATCTTATTGGAGTTTCGTGATAAATACACTCTTGTTATGAGGTACCCTTCCGGATACAAAATACAGTTCACCGAAACAGTATTAAATATGTATTAACAATAGTAATAATGAAAAATATTATAAAAATTCTTTAAAGAAAAGACTAGGGGAAATCACTTATTATTATAATACAGGTTATACACATGAGTAACTCTATCGTTAGCGCTCTCATACACACACACATATATATATTATTATTTTATTATTATTATTTACTAATTAAAAACATTTCTAAAAATAATAATAATATCAGTATTTATATATAATCATTACAATTAGATACTATATATATATAGTATCTAATTGTATAGATAATTTCTGTGAAGTTATAATAAGGAGTGGTGAGCTCAGAGTTACTTACTTCACATGAATATTCTGTTGTAATATGGATTTTTGCTTTTTAAAACTCCTTTTCATAGAAAATTTATTATTTCCGGTTTACATATATTTCCTTTTTATACATTTGAACTTGATTTTTTTCAGAGTGTGTACATTGTACCTCCAAACCGTAGAACAACAAATATATGAGCCATTGTTCACAAATGAAGCATATTGAAGTCTTTAAATTTAATTTTCGGATTCAGTCAAGTGGTCAGTGTAAAACTGGGTTCAGATGAATAAAAGAAAATAATTCATTACATTGATTTCTAAAATATCGATGAAAAACATTACCTTCTCATTTGGGTGACTAATTGTATTTGCAGTTACTGCAACCACTTTACCTCACAGTTAACAAAAGATAAACGGTATACTACCATCCACTACATCAAATGAGTGACCTTCGACCACTTGACCCAAAATCTTGAATTCCTTGACCTTAATGATTTTAGCGAATTCGTCATACTTCGACTTATATAGGCTCTAGCGAACTTTCGTTCCGTGTGTTGCTCAATATTCACTATCATATTGCATTTATTTTGCCGTCTTAGGTGATGTTATTGTTAACATTTACAATATTTATTGAAATCAGTCCCAAATTAGTTTTTTTAATAGATAAATTCCCACAGTGATTAGTTCTCATACATATTCATGAAAACTGTAATTCTGATCTTTCACAAACAACGAATTGAGATGAAGCTTAGAACATTATCAGTATGATACGAATAAATTTATTTAGAATAATGATAGATCTTATACTGGAATCATTATAATATACACAATGAATTGGCATACAGGGTATTTCCAAATGTCAAAATTAGTACACGCAGAGAGTTAATGTTATTGGTATAAATATTATAATCAAAATAAATTTATCTTTCAAACGAAAGACCCTTATTCGGGTGAATTGTAAATTTTGTGATTTATGCCTGCTGACCGATGGTTGAAAGATTAGCGTTCCTGTCTCCTAGGTTGTTGGTCCCATGTTTGAATATCGTTTCGGACAGGGATGTTCCGCGTTCTGTGTGTGTGTGTGTGTGTGTGTGTTTCCTTGTCCTCTCTAAGTTGATGAATTAATGTGGTCTTCCTTATAAACAAATTTGTGGTGGTGTGACGTAAGTAATGTTACTCGCCTCCGCGTGACTTGATTCACAGGTGCCCTACAGGTAACGCTAAATAAGTAACACATGCCGACCTTGTTATGGCGAAGGATTAGTCATTCAACACCCACCATTATATGTATAAAAAATTAATGCCTAGAATTGATGCGGTAGTACTTATTGCGTGTAAAATGAAACTACTTATTTTGGTGAAAATAAGCTTTAAAATTAAATAAATTATAAGTATTTATATGTTTGGCAATGGTCAGGTGGGGTAAAACTTTGAGCATCGAAAAAATTTTTCGACGCTATCAAAAAAGTAAAAAGCAGATTAATATGCAGATCTTTTTTCGAAATATAAACTAAGAACTATGGGGCACGAAATTTGTAAGTTCTTAACTCCCCTCCCCCCACCAATTTTATTTTCCTTAAAATGCTATATTTTTAATTATCGTCATAATGTAGTGTGCTTCACAATGCGCTTTTGACGTTATAATTCTAGACAAAATGGAAGGTGCACGAAGTGTAATGTGCCAAATAAGTTACACATGTAGACCAATTGAAAGGAAAAAAAGCGATACAAGGGCTATGAGGCAAAATCATTTAAACCTATATGAAACATTTACCTATATGTATTGGCAACCATTTACATATATATATTGGCAAGATTAATCAGAAAGGCAGGAACCGAGACAATATACCTTATGCTTCCTACTTTAAACGTTGTTGCTGAACAAAAAAAATTAAAAGTTTTGAAAACCAGCTCTAGGCTCTCAAATGCCTTACGTTCTCTTCTACTAAGGTTTCACGCGCATGACCAGAAAGAACGTGTACGAAGAAATTTCGTTTCCAGAAAAAGGAAATTCGATCCTTGGTTGCCAAGGTCTATCATATTGATAAGAATGCACTTAAAATATCGTAAAAAACAACATATCTTTATCATTATGATGTTGATAAAGAAGACACCAACTCAAGATTTAGCAGAACTACCTAATCGATCTAATGGCCCTATATTTCAACTGTTATCCTGATTTTCATTCTACTTGTAATTGCACTTTTACGCCAAGAAGTCATTTTCATTATCTTTAGAAAAAAGAAATTCTGGTGACCTTAAAGTAATTTGAATTGATCGTAATTTAACTTTTAAGTGCCACTGTATTTTTTTGTCTGATCCAGTGTGGAGCAGCCCAGAATACTGCATATAACATATATAAATCTTCTTTGGTACTACGCAATTATACATATGCAAATACATATCTTACTTCTTTATTCACTGGTGTCAATTTTAGCTATTAAAACAAGAACAGATTAGCAGATAAAATATATATGGAAAAAAAATACTTGCAATTAAATGATTAATTGCATCAATGAATGCCTGTAATATCCCTGTACTAATTCATCGCCATTTTTCCCCCTAAAATTTCAATATGTATCTAGCTTGTGAAGCAAAATCATTACCAAATATATGTGTTGCTCGGCAATGTAATGACCCATTTATAATTACAGATTTTTCCTTTTCATACACATTATTATCGAAAATTATTTTTATCTCCTTTGTTTCGCGTGCCCTTCAAATACTCGTACTCTTTTCCTCTACATCATGAGAGATTGTAGCAGCTTTCCGTCACGTGACCCGATAAGAATTTACAGCAGGAACTGTCTCAGCGGCATAAATTTGATTCGAGAAAAAATTTCAATTTTGTTTTTATCACACGTTAAGCTTACAAAAAGAAAGAAACCTCGGAAAAAAACTTTTAGTAATATTTCATGTAATTCATCTTTGGAAAGATATAAAAAATTTTTTTACACTATGTCAGAAATCAAAATCCTACCATAAAATAAGTCATGGAACCATCAAAATTTGTTATTTTTGTTCGAATTTTGCTGTCACCGAATTACTGGTGGTAAGTTTTATAGATAGAGTGCGATACATAAAACCGGCCCATGAAGTCAACACATAAAATAAAATGTATTGCATTAAATACGATTAACACCCTTCACTGTAGATACTGAAAATGGCCTCCATCTATCAAATATGTGAGAACGATTGAAGATATTTTTATATACCCTCGTCAATTCTTGTGTTGTGATGCTATTGATGACATCTTGGATCGTGATCTTGAGTTCTTCAATTGTGTGTGGATTTGTTTCGTGTACTGTTTCCTTTAGCAGTTCCCACTAATAAAAGTGAAAAGTCGACAAGTTAAGATACCGAGAAGACTATAAGTCTTTTTTGAACTTCTTCTCAGGTGTAAACATCTCATGCACACAAGGTAATTGTAGTCTGATCTGTGGCATGTTATATCAGCCTGTTGAAAGCAACATAACTGAAGATTTTCTTCTGGGAAGTTTGAATAATACTCTTCTAGAATTTTCAAATAGAATTCTCTATTCACTGTCATCTAGAAGAACATGGGTCCCACACACAAGAATTTGTTGCCAAAAAAAATAATATATATGAATGCAAACAAATAATTGTAAAAAACACAATATTCTATAATATTGCGACTGAACCGTTTTACGTGCCGTACTCTGTATTAGTAGTAATTTCATTATATATTCATAAGCAATGCTACAAAAGCACAATTTTAAATACTGTAATTATCAAATTTCTCTGATTATTAAAAATATCTCGAAATTACAACATTTAATACTTTGGAGAAGATTATATTTTTTTATTTCTCAACAAAAATCCAACATTTTATAATTTTGTCATCTGCATCACTGCTTCATTCATTATTTGAATAAAGTGATGATAATAATATTCATAATACCATTTTAATTGAGTCATACTAGATTTGAGTAAAATAATGGCTATGGTAGTCAGAATACAGTCATTAGCAGTCAATTTGCTCATATAGAAAATAGACAGCGACATCCAGATTTATACTTAAAAATGAACAAGCTGTTGATTATCTCAATCTTTTGGATTGGTAACCACCCGAAGTAAAAATAATTGATAAATTAACATATAGGAAGGACTGTTGATCATATTCATTCATTTGTTTCAAATGCCGGGCATCCGGTTAAGACGTCATTAATTTCCGCTTTTGAGCACTAGGAGAATAAATGATTTCATCTCATATAGTGGCACCTAATGGATGTGTTATCATATCTACGTAACTTGATAAGTGAGTAGGTCCTAACAATTTAAAAGCATGGACCAAGGAGACACCTAATGGATGTGTTATCATACCTACGTAACTAGATAAGTGAGTGGGTCCTAACAATTTAAAAGCAGGGACCAAGGAGACACCTAATAGATGTGTTATCATACTTACGTAACTTAATAAGTGAGTAGGTCCTAACAATTTAAAAGCAGGAACCAAGGAGACACCTAATGGATGTGATATCATACCTACTTGGTAAGGGAGTAGGTCCTAACAATTTAAAAGCAGGGATCAAGGAGAAGATAGTTGAACATATAAATTCTCATTATATTTCAATCGTCTGTGACCACTATTTACTATGTTCTAATGATAGGACCATACTATTCGTAATAAAATTTCTCAAGTTTGGTCCTATGTACTTTTGGTAAATGGCTGTTACATTTCTGTTTTCAGCATGCACGTCTACCATACGGAATACTTCAAAGTTTACGAATTTCTTTATTTGCGATTCTAGGATGTTATCTATGAAAACTTCTCTGTAGGAGTTTCCTGGATAAATACGTAACAGCTAAAATATAAAAAAAAATTTTTACACCAGATTTAATTGTTTGGTTAGGTCTATATTCGACAGTTCAAAATTACGACTGTGGTTAGTGCTTCAGTTGATAGAAATAGGCATTTATAAATAATACCATAATTATATAACTTAACCTGAAATTCGCCAGTAAAAATAAGAAACAACCATTAACCTGAGATTGGCCAACAGGGATAAGAAATAAGATATAAATAGCAATAGAAGTTTAAAAAAATTTGAAAACCTTTGATTTCTCCCGGGTTTTTTTTTTTTTTTTTTTTTTTTTTTTTATAATTTTTAAACATTTTTCGTTTCTGTATATTTTATGAAATGTTTAAAGGAAACGTTTCCATGTACGTTATATTAATGTTAAGATACAAACATTAAAATAATGAAATTAAATTTCCTCTTAATTTTCTATTGCTTTTAAAGATACTTGCAAACGTTATAATTTTTGATTTACAACAACGGTTATAGATACACACGATGCTCTCGAAACGAAACATCATTGAAGTTTTTTCAACTGATTTTCAACGCAGGTAACAATATAATTACTTGTTGCAAAGTGTAAGAAATAAATAAATTGTAAACTAAGTTCTTGTTACTTCATTGTGCATGTTTTCATGTTCTGCTATCAATGCAAAACAAGACTATTATAGTAAAACAATTTTGTTTTCCGCAAGCATGGTCTTGTTTGTTAACTCATACTGCGCATGCTTTCTACGCATTTCACTAAGAACATCATTCAAGCATAACAAAAATAATAACAATAAAAAAATTCTGAAAATTAAGTATCTATTATCACTGATGCACCTACAAACAAAACACAGATTCGTCACCTATATTCCATTATCTAGCTGTCGAGGTATGGGTACTATCATTGTAGATAGTATCTAATCTTGTTTTCGTGAATAGTGCTTAGTTTTTTTAATTTTTTTAATTTTAATTTTATATTTATAAAGAATAAACCGAAAGGTGGACCTCTTTCTATAGACGGGGCTCCCGTAATAAGATTATAGAATCTATCTCAATTGACTAGACACAGTGTCTCCTAATTGATTTATTAAAAGCTTAGCTATAGTTTTAGGCATTGTGCATATTTAGGCATATTTTCAGAGATTCGGTTATTTTTGAGTAGATGCTTGATTTTAAATTGTTGAGCAGTCGTAAACTATTGAAAAGATAAATATGTATAATAGAAAAGTATTTTTTTAAAAAAATTATTAATTGATAAAAACAAACCAAATATAGAAAAAGATCTCAAAATTTTGAAAGAGAAAATTAGAATAAAATATTTTATTCTGAATTTTGTTATTTATTCTAATATTTGTCATTGAAACACAGTAAACTCTTTAAAAGTGATTGCGCCTTTAAAAATGGGGATGTTTATTAGAACACAATCTTATTTCAACACATATTTCAATACACTGTGAGTTATCAAAGCCAAAAATTAAATACGATTCAGTGTAGTGTAAAGAATAGTTATAAATTTCTAACAAAGGCATTTAATAGCTGACTTTTCTGGGTTGTTCGGCCCTACATGGAGTCCATTTAAATCTGGAAGTGAAAAAAAATTATTGGGATATGATTTAAACAATTGAATATCTGAGGGCGTGCAGGAAATATGTCCGGAAGCTGTAGGTGCAAATAGTCGTTTTTTGTTAAAATGATTGGCGGGAAAATGAGTGAATCATTTGGCGGAGGAAAAAGAAATTGAGTGAGTCATCTTGCTTTTTATAAATATGTATGGAGGAGTGAAATATTTCAGAATATATTTGTGGAACAAAACTTTTTATTATGAAATAACAATTTTTCTTTTCAACATCGTTAACTTTTCGCTGTAACGAAAATTTAATTCATTAGAACTGCGATTGTGTAAAATTAAGAATTTATTTCAAAATCCTATACTTACAGATATTTTCATTTGATTGAATTACGCGTTAAGGCAGTGGTTCCCTACTTTAGTTACATGAATGTAATGTCAATTTAGTATTAGGAGAAAATAAACTTTTCCTATCCGTGAAATAAAAGAACAAGCTGAACAAGAGAGAGGTTTTGAATGTGAGTGACGTTTAATTTTATCAATGATTAAGCAGGTGTTTCGTGTGCTTAAAAAGGATTCCGAAAGTCATAATATTCTGAATTATGGAAAATTATGATAATTAGATATAAAAATATTTATTTCACCGTAATATATATATATATATATATATATATATATATATATATATATATATATATATATATATTTGAAAAAGAGATTAATCGTTATATAGAGAGATAAAGATAGGTATAAATTCTTTCCTCGGCTTTTAGTATTACAATAACTATGAAATGTAAGGCACTGTTAATGATGGTTTTAAATGGAAATAAATAAGTCATAATGCTGCTATGATTATATAATTAAGTATTTAGATAAATTTAAATTTAATATATTCGAAGCCGTTATTAAAGACTCAGTTAGAGTTATGACACATTTGTTAAACTAATTTATAATGAAATCGGTCATTAGATAGTTGGTTATTAAGTAAACTTACTATTATTGCTGTAAAATTTTTGAATCATAATTTCAATTGCATTGAAACATTGTGATTAATTGCTATGTAAGAATTCTGATTTACTAAATTTGGTTTAGTCCGCTTTCCCCGGCTGAGAATTAGTTCTGAATTATTTTAATCTTTCTGATAAAAAAATGTCATTATTTTAACATATATTCGTTTATGTTATTAATATTCGTTTATGTCACTCATTGTATATATTAACATGTATTCAATAACTATAACTAACTTAATGTAATAGTTAGTTATCGTTAGGCAGCTGAACACGAAGAGCTTTTGATTTCTTAGAAATAAATTCTAATGTACATCACCAGAACATTTTTTATATCCTTGAATTGAAGTCAATTCAAATGTTCTTTTTATTTTTGCCTTAGATTATTGTTTTTTGGAGTTCTGGGAAAGAAGTATGGACGAATGGAGATGATGCCGCTGCTGTGCAGTAGCTGTTGAGTAGTTTGCCTGTTTTTGCTAGTGAGTCTGCCAGTTCATTCCTTCGGCTTCTATTATGGTTTTCGTTCCAAATTAAAGAATTAATGAGGCAATCGTTGTTGCTCTGGAAAGGTTTGATTTCTTGTGCAAATTGGAATGAGTTTAACGATTTTGTAAATGACTTATGATAAGTGTTATCAATGGAAAGCTGAATGTAGTTCATGTTACCATAAATTGCATATGTGAAAATGCGTGTTGGTTGAAGTTCTGTTTTATAGATTTCCTTATTATGATAGAATTTATTTATTTTTGAGATAAAAAGACATTTTTTTTTTTTTTTGTAACAACGCTATTCTATTTTACAATTTTAGAATGCATTAATTTTTAATTCATCTGTGGAAATGTCGTGTACTTTGTACTCTTTTAAATCTAGCTACCTTCATCAAAATTTATACTTACTACTTTATCCATATCAACTTGATAGTAGTCCCAACGATTTATACATGTGTCATATGTTACAGGCTGATAAAGTGTATTTGAAAATTGATTGATTTTTGCAAATATTAAAATTTTAAAGTATTTAAATCTGTGTGTATGAGATTTTATATTGACTTTAAATGAAGAGTAATTACACCTGAAAGTATGAGGTCTTGAAGTGAACACTTATGTTTTAGTAATTGTGATGGATATTTATTAATAAATTTCGTTTTCAAGAATTCATTGAATGATATCAGTTGAAGGATGCATACGATGGTAAAAGTACTCGTAATTATTTTGGAGTTTGTTCTCGTAAAACATTTTTAATTAATTACTTGCGAAATATCTTTTTCATATTCCTTGTTTTGAGTGATGATGGTTTTAATACATCGCTACTTCAAAGAATTTTAGTTTATTCATGTATAAAGATTATCATCGATGAACAAAATGATTGATACATTAGTCTTGATAGTTCTTCAATTCCAATAATCTATTGAGATGGAATTTTTGGCTGATAGCTGGACCAACCTCATGGTTTTTGATGTCCTTCTTGTAGACGACAATCTATCATAATGGAAAATATATATCGTTGAATAGACATGACGTTTTGACATATTCTTGGTTGTGACTTTATTCTTGATTGTGACTTTACTCTTGAAATATTACATTTAATGCTATCTAACTGGTAGAGCCCAAATTAGTGCTAAGTAAAGGGAAGCATGCTGGTGCAACAACAACAACATTCAACATCCTCAGTAAAATTATTCCTGAAATGAAATATAATTATTTCAATCTCCAAACTTGAATAACATGTCTTTGACATGTTGGAAAGACCTTTATTTTTTTTTTTATTTCTGATGACATTTGGCAACGCCAAGCCCGCCCGCCAGGTATTAGGTGGATGAAGTCAGAGAGAGAGCGTCTTCCGTTTTTGAATAGAGCTCCCTCAGACGAAGGTGGAATTACGACTTTTGGCTCATAGATGGCAGCACCACCTGAATCTTCCAATTTATAGACTGAAACCAGTGAAAACCCATAGCCTGGCTGCAACCACCCCCAGATGTATTAATTTGTAATGGGAACATGGAAGACACTGCGACCCGACATATTTTGAGTGCCCCAGTCGCCATTAGTGAACACGACGGATCTTCGGCTAAGCCAGGATTCGAACTTACCCCCTTTTGGTAACGGGAACAAACCAAGCCACCGCGATCCCTATATTTTATTTAAATCTCTTTAAAAATAGTAATAGGATAAGGGAAAATATTCTTCGAGAATGGGAATATGTCATCAGCGCGTAAGTGATGTTAATTTTAGAATTAATCCCTTTTACTGGGCCTACAATTTAATTATTTTTATTCAGCTTTGAAGAAAATTAGAAATATAAACATTATTTAATTGTAATTTTACTTTTTTTAAAAAAAATAACATATAACATTTTCATTACATTTCAAAATCTGACAAAAGTTCTTTTAAATAAATTAAAAATGTTTTACTGTGTTTGCTGATTTTCTTTTTTGAATGCCAGTATATTTATTGTAAAAAACTTCTTACAGATTCATTCTTTTGTCTGATTATTTAAAATGTTGTTGATGAAACATATCGCATTGCATCATATGACATTCTTATCTTATACTGTATCTTAAGACCATAATAAATGTGATAAGATTCTTAAAAGAGTTAGAAAGAAGAAAAATATCATTTGATATGCTTAAAAAAATTTGGATACTTTCACTTCTATAAAATAATTTTATAATTAATTATACATTTTCTTAGTTTTGTACTGTTACATTTAATAAACTTAAAATTCTTTGTTTTTAAAAATTACTCCTTATACTTGTAGTTTGTTAAATTCGGGTATGTATTAATTACATTGTGTTGCACTCAAATATATTCGCACATAAATTTTTAGAGATGCAAAATCGAGATTTTTTTAAAGTCCAGTTGAATTGTTATTATATATTCATTTGTGTACATGTATTTAAGAAATATCTTGCGCAACCCGTCACTTCCAAACAGCATTTTCTAAAATTTTATATTACTTTTTTGTATTATTGTAAAACTGCGTTATTATTTTTATTTACGAGCGTTGTAAAATTTTGATTTTTACAAAATACTAATCAAAATTCCATGATTTGATTAAAGTTGGCATTTTTTCTGTGTTTTCCGCAATTATTAATAATTTTTCGTTTATTGATAGTCAATTAAGCTATAATTATAAAACTAGATGGCCTACTTATAATTGATTATGACATATAGAGTTACATGCATAATATATATCAAGAAGCAATGTAGTAAATGCATTAATATAATATAATCAACGATGCATCTACAAAACACCACGAGACAATATTTTATAACTTTATTCCAGATCAAGTATATTCATACAACTCAACTCGACTTCAGTTTATACTGCTTCAAATTTCCACTCACCAGCTGAAAAGAAACAGTTTTGTTCATAGAATCCTAGAAAGGTGACTGTTTTTTACTAAATTGAAAAGAAAATCAACTTCTACTGTTGCGAAACCACCTCAAATATTCACACAATAAAATGTAGCATTTAAGCATATCGCAACACATACTCATCAATAATTCTAAACTTTCATAAAATGATCAGAAATGGCAGAAAGTGATTTTCTTTTAAAAAATATTCGGGAATTTCGTCATTTATTTCGTATTTTAAAAATCCTACATAGGACCATAAGTGGATTCCAATTCATAAGTTGCTTTTAACCTCTTTTCATCAACTTTCTAAGTACTTAGTAAAATCTTGTTTAATCATCATTATTCAGAAAAATATTGTATGGTGATAATGCATTTTATTTTAAGAAAAAATCTTGCCCAATCCCTTTCATTGCTTGAAAGGTCAAAAAGTTGAGAATAACATTTGTTCTTTAAATTTGGCTTTTGGATGGATCTTAGTTTAACAAAGCCTTATAATCAAACCTTCTAATAGGATAAACGAATAAAGTAACGAAAGCTCAATACATGAGTTAAAGTGACTAAATCATTCCCAATAAGAATGAATTTAGTATTGGAAACTTTTCTACTTTCATTATATTTAGTTTAAAATTAATTATAATTTTACTTCTAATTTCAGCTTAAGCTTCTTCGAGTGTTAGTCATTATAACTCTCTTTAAATTTGGAAGTCCTGCCACTTATTCCTCACTATCACATCAATGGGCTATGCTTTACCCAGTATGTTTTGTCACAAAAGGAACAATAGCATTAAAACTGCAATATATTATTAAAATTAAAATGTTTTCCTAAATTTCATTTCTCCTGTAAGAATCGTTTCTTTCTTTTTCTGGGCGAAGCCTTAAGAATCGCATTGAAAATGGAGTGCAGTTACATTGTCTCACGTGACCAAGATGAGCTATATTCGATGATTATTTGTGACAAAACCTTTGCTAAAATGAACGGTTATTACTTTAACAATCATGATGTCATAGATTGGCAGTGGTGGCCTGGTTGATTAGGGCGTCTTTCTCATAATAAGAAGGCAATAAGTTCGAAACCTGACTTAAGCGAAAATCCATCGGGTTAGCTGTTATGTTAAATAGGTTAGTTAAATAGGTCGTAGTTGCAATGTCCTCCCAGTGAAATGATACCTCTATAGTGGTTGATCAAGTATCGGAAGTCTTCCGCTTGGTTCATGGTTCTAAATTGCAAAGACTCCTACCCGGCTGCTTCCGCTAACAGGTAGAGCCAATTCAGGGCTAGGTACAGGTAAGTATGCTGGTGCAACAATAGTAATGAAGTAATGGAATAAGTCTGTAATCATCTTTATAAATTCTGAAAAGATTCATATTTAACATTCATGACCATTTATGGAAACCAGAAATGTTATTGAGGCAACTTCAACTGATATTTTCTCCATTCCTTGAGCTTCGTCTTCACTAGGGGAGAGATACGAACAATTTCGGAATTCTTAATATATATTAGCCCTCCCAGCATAACAGGGTTTTGGCTATATCAAGTATTAACTTGCTAATTTAACTTTTCAAGTTGCTATGCTTTTCTAGTTAACTTTTCAAACTGCTATTTTAATTTTTCACGTTAAATTTTTAGAAGTATGAAGAAAAATATGTAATTTTAAACAATTAAAATACAACGGAGTATACATATTTCTCAAATTTCAAGAATTTTATGAAATATGAACTATTTAGTTATATTAGTAGTTTTCCTGGTTCACTATTATTTTTGAATTGTTTTGAAATCAATGGTAAGTATCAAAATCATTTCCGAAAACATAGACCTCTTCTAGGTAATTTTATACTTGAGACAGTGATTAATCTCATAATGAAGAAATTTCGAAATGTTTTCACAAGTTTATACTATATTCAGGATTTCATTACAAAATTTATTTCATTTCATAAAAATTTCTTTGAAATTTTCTATATATAAATAATTTTAGAATATTTTTTAACTACTTATCTTACTTATTTTTATTTGATTAATAAGCTATTTCAATATTCTTATTAATTAGCACGGGCTTAGAAAAAAAATTTTTTTTTTTTATCGTTTTCTGTTTGACTTCACTTCATTTCCGAACTTTCTGAATTTAACATGAAATGACATTTTGAAGAAAAAGTATTTTCATCAGTCACATTATATATAATTATTTAAACAATTTTCCTCATATTCCTGAAGATCGATTTCTTGATACATCGAAGCTTGATAGTTATAAATTATTAATTATATTTACTATTTTTTTTAAAATTTGTTACGAAAACCATTTAATAAACTTAACAGATAGTCAGTAAAAAACTTATGGTTCTCTGAGCACAAATAAATATGATTTAGTACAAGAATTATGTCTTATGAAGTGAAAGACACCAGGTTCAATAGATATTACTGCTATAAGAGTCGGAATGGCATGAGAGGTTAGGGCCAGTTCACATTATCGGAATGTTGTGAGTTTGAATCCTGACTTAATTGAAGATCCGTCGTGGTCACTAAAGGCTGTTGGAGCACGTTAAATAAGTCATAGTCGCAATGTCTTCCAAGTGAAGTGATACCTCTGGAACTGGCAGGTCAAGTATTGAGAAGCTATCTGCTTTGTCTAAAGGATGGCGAAAAGAAGTAAATACTAAAAGAACTACAGCAGCTTTCGTTTGTCACGTTATTCATGCACAATGTGGTAGCTTTTCACTTACCCAATCATTTTTGAGTAGTAAAACAATCCATTAAAATGAAAAAAAACACAGTAATATGATAAACTCCCGAAAATCCATCTAAAGTTTATCTGCTTTGTGGATTATCTACAGTGTCTAAATAACAAAAAGAACTTTAATCCCTAAAAAAGAAGTAACAAATATTATATGCCATGTCAAACTGAACGAATATTACATTTATTTATACTTTCGGACGACTGTAAACTGAACCTCTCGTGAAAAGTAGTAATCAAATATTTTATCC
>JAPDSC010119846.1:0-59659 GCA_026290005.1 Latrodectus geometricus | reverse complement strand
ATGCATACCTTTCTATAGTTTTTTTGAATGTTTTAATCGCGCTCATCATGTCTGTTTTAGGCTTTAAATTGCAAACCTTTAATCATAAATCTTTGCACAGTTTTTTGGGGGTTTTAAAGCGTAGACTGAGTAAATTTTTATTTTAAATAATTCATTTATTCTATGTCATAAGTCATAAATTAAATTGTTAATATCCGAGGTCATTATCGGGATGGTTGCGCGGACTACCTAAAATGCCCTCGCGGTCTACCAGTCGACCGCGGTTGACGTCTTGGCCACCCCTGGTATATAGTATAAGATTAGTGTTTCTTAAAATATGTGTCATTGGTTGTTGGTAGGTATCGAAAAAGAATTTTAATTTCGTAGAGTTTTATTTAAGATCAGAAATATGAATATTTAGTAATTAAAAATTCAGAGTTGTCCTGTTTAAACCCTATACTTTTAGTGCAACATAATCAAACAAATCATGATGCGTATTCAATGTTTTCAATAAATTATAATCTGTTTTAATCAGTATATAAAAAAATGGATTGTTGCTGAATAAAATACTCAAATCGTTAAAATGTTTTAAAAGACGTGTTTACGTGAATTCTAACCTTATTGAACAATTAACCCCAATTATTTATTTTTTTTTATTTTTGTAATAATTTTTCATTGTAAAATTTGGTAATCTTTCAAACACTTTATTGAAGAAATAAAATACCACAATCTATTTAATCAGTGATTAAATCAAAACAATATTACATCAAAAATAGAAGATAACATAGTCCATTTTTATATCTGTATTATTTTACCTTGTTTCCATATACTTACCTCTGATGTCTTAGAGGATTACTATGCATGTATTTTATTATTTTACTCTAATAAAATTTAAAAGAATTGTGCATTAAACAAAATTGTATTAAGAATGAATTTATTATATTATACCTAAATAATATAAATTAGATTTCGCTAGAGTTAAAAAAATTGTAATTAAATTATTTCGATAGTTTATAATTTTATTTTTTAAGTCAATTTTTTTTCACTTACAACTTAAATTTGTAACAAGTAAATAACAAGTATTCTTATTTTTTTATAGTTTAATTAATAAAATCAAACCTAGTTAAAAGATTCCACCATTAACGACGGGAGAATATGAAATCTACTCATCAAATGTCCGAAGAATTTGTAGAAAAACTATTAAATAAAAGAAGCTATTGGTTATTTTCCTTACAGAGGGGAATCCATGGTGATAAACAAATACGATGTCTTAAATTATAAAAAATCAAAGCAAAAGCGAAATTTAAAATATATAGAAGTATTTCAACATTTAGAGAAAGGGGGGAAAAAAGCAATTGTTTTTCCTTATATTTCCAATTTATTGTCTTTAATGGCATTTTTGGTTTCGATTAACAAATAGCCTAGTAGGTTATGGGGCTCTTCTGAGATGTTTTTAAGGATCCACATCGTATTGCCATGCGAAAGAGTTTTCATATTTTGTTGAGGCGTATTTGTATTGCACTGAAGAAGGACCTCCAAAACACCCGAGCGCCACTCTAAGAAAAGGAAAGAAGTAGCAGCAGATCTTTTCAATAACACAATTTCCAAGTCCTTTCACAAGGATTAAGCAGATATTAGGTTCAAACTTATTGTAATTCTCTTTGAGGAGCACCGTTTTATCAAAACAGAAGTGATATTAGCTTTTACAGTGTGTTTCAAAAATTATTTAGATATTAAATTTTTTTGTGATTTTTTCTGTGAATATAATATTTTTTTTAAATTAAGTTGACGTAAATAAATTTAATGTAAAATATATGCATATTATTTTCAGAGATATTTGAACAGATTCTATATTTAACAATTTGAAATTTTTCTATTCAAATAATTGTTACAAAATTATAATACTACTTGATGAAACAACTGACGAAACTAAAACCACTTCTTGTATCGGACATCATTAATATCAACAGTTTCATTGATCTGGTCTGACGGAGTTAGACCAGATGGGAAATTAGAAACAACAGCAACGAAACTAAAAAAATTGTATAGCATATTTTTAAATTATTTCAGATACTTAATTTTTTCTTAAAATAATAAGGTTTTCGAGCAATAGTTTAAGGAATTCACGTCCCATTCACATTCATAACTACTTTCAGTTCATAAGAACTATATATATATATAACAATATGTTTCTCTATAAAGAGAAACATATTGAGAATTATTTACATATACTCACAAGAGCCAAATGACAACAGAAGCCAAATGGTGATGAAAAGAAGCCAAATGACACCAGAAAAGTTTTTTTAAAGAAATTTAGATCTAGATTACAGTTTGGTCTACAGCTTATTTTGGACACACGACCAGGAATATTGTCTGGTTAAAATTTCCAGTTTAACACTCTAAAATGGACCGAAATGTATTATATATTAGTAAAGCAGTTATTGATAACAACTAGAATCTATTTTTCTAGGAGCTCGTTGTAAGTTATGTTTCCCTTTCATAAAAGATCTCCCCATACCATCATAGAACTTCCATCCTACTATCAGTCTACTAAATAAATATCTAGAATTCACTTGTAAACCATATCTATAATAAATATTACCGTTTAAGACATCTAAATTGAGTTTTGTTTCATCTGAAATAAATAATATTTTTCCATAACATCTCAAGTCATGACCTTTTCTTGTCCACATAATCTTCTCTATTTTATGATGTCTTAATAACCTTGTTTTTATTTATACTTTCAAAGGAACTACATTTGAATTTGATCTTAAAGTGCATAAACTGTTGTGCATTCGACAGTTTCACTTGACTGTCATATTATTTTATGAGTAGATAAATTCTGTTTTGCAGCAAACTTGAAAATTTGTCTATTATCTTGACCTGATGATTGTCTCTTCCTTCCAAACATTTTATGTTTTGTTTTTACTTAAATATATTTATAAATAACAGTTTTAAAATTCTTAAAGATCATAATAATTTCGAGTTCGGACAAGAACATATATAAAACCAAATGTTTCAAAATTTTAATATAAGAAATTATAGACTGTCAATATATTAGGTTGGGGGAAAAGTTATCCATTATTTTTTCGGTAGACCTCTGTAGTGATCGCTATCTCGTGAGGTATCTATCAAACAATTTCAAATTTATGCTCATTGGAAAGGTGACATTTGACACTAAAATATTCTCTTGTGGTTTTTTGTTTGATTAATTCAGCTACGAGTACAATGTTTTAAAAATGGAAGACAACAAACAGAAAATTCGATAAATTTTCGTTTTTCTTTTATAATGGCGAAAATGCTAACCAGGTGGCTAAAATTGTGAAAGGTGTTTATCGTCCTATATATGACTGTAACAACCAGTTACGCACAATTTTGGTTTCGTCGATTCCATTTGAGTATTTGGATGCTAAAGATGCACTTCGCATGGATACAACAGCGTCGAGAATGTCTATAAAATATCAAAAATTATCAAACTTGACAGCATATCAGCAATCGTAGCTTTGCACAAGACCTAAAAATCTACATGAAAACTGTCTTAAACCTTTTTACAAAGCGAATCTGAAAGAAGTTACAAAAATGTATTTAACGTAAAAATAATGGATTTCTTTTTCCCCAAACTAATATATATTTTGCAGCCGTGCATTTGTTTATACAAATTAATCAAGACAAGAAATTAGTTCAATTAGGCTGCTTGAAAAAGAAAAAAAAAGAAAACTAAATTATTAAAAATATAAGGCAACAAAATAAGGACTTGATCCAGATCTACATCAAAATCCTTTAGTATAGTGCTATTGGCAATTCAAAAGTTTAAATGTTTTTTTTTGCAATTCTGGAAATTCAGATTCTATTCTGCAGTTATTACTGGCAATAAACTTAGTACGTCACTAAAACGTCCCATTATGTCTAAATCAATGATTTCAAAGTTATTTATGCTTTATTCGTTATAAGGGTCATTTCTTGAGCTGGTTTGAGTATGTAGAAGGGTTAATCCGATATAGTACATTAAGAATGCAACGTTCGAAACTGTCATCACGAATACCATGCTATAGAATGAAAAAACTTTCTTATAAACTTTATTCAAAACCAGTAGACACAGATATTTGGTAGTGTCTTCAGGTGCTCACACAAAAACTTCATGGTATTCTTGAATATTTATCACTAAATTTTAAATTTTCGAGGGGAATTACGGATATTTTTTTGAGTTCTTTACTAAGCACATTTGTGAGAGTTTTAATTGTTGAAAACTTGACAAAAATTCCCAACATATGATAAAAGCAGTGAAAACAATTATGCAAATTTTAAACTATATTAAAAAAACAGTGAGTTCGCCAGTAATAATAAAGACCACAAATGCTCTGATAAACTGACATATTGCTTATTTCACGATAAACAATTGATGAAAATATCAAAACGGAAGATGGCTGTTTAAGTGTAAGCATTTCCACTAATCTAAGCGATCGCGTTCTCAAATTTTCCCCTTCGCCACATATTTTAAGAAGCTAAATTTAAGTCGAAAATGTATGTTATTAAAAGAAAAACTATTGTCTGAGAGACAATCACATGCTTTACGATAATTTTACAGGCTTTTTATTCTTTGACATCTTCTTAATTAAGCTATTTGAAGGCAAAGCATCTAAGAAAATATATAATATTAGGTTGGGGAAAAAGAAATCCATTATTTTTACGTGAACTTTATGTAACTTCTTTTGGATTCGCTTTGTAAAAAGGCTTAAAACAGCTTTCATGTAGATTTTTAGGTCTTGCGCGTTACGACTGCTGACATGCAGTCGTAACGCGTTCTTCGATCATTTTTCGATCGCGTTCGCGTTCTTCGACACGCGTTCTTCGATCATTTTTGATATTTTATACACATTTTCGACGATGCTGTATCCACATGCGAGGTGCATCTCTAACATCAAAAATACCCGAACGGAATCGACAAAACAAAAATTGTACGTAACTGGTTGTTACAGTCTTATATAGGACGATAATCACCTTTCACAATTTTAGCCACCCGGCTATCTTTTTCACCGTTACAAGAGAAAAACGAAAATGTATCGAATTTTCTGTTTGTTGTCTTCCATTTTTAAAACCTTGTACTCGTAACTGAATTAATCAAACAAAAAACCGTAAGAGGAAATTTTAGTGTCAAATGTCACCTTTCCAACGAACATAAATCTGAAATTGTTTGATAGATACCTCACGAGATATCGATCACTACAAACGTCTACCGAAAAAATAATGGATTACTTTTTCCCCAAACTAATATAGTTATAGAAATGGACAATTTTCTATTAATTTGCCGTAATTTGTTGTCATTTACTTCCTGAATCTTATTTAACACTTTTTTACATTTTTTGTAGCGATAGATGTACACAGAACGTAAAAAATAATGACATAAATAACATATGGATCAAATAGCACAAATTCCTACTTAAACTCCATATATTAGTATGTTTAACTAAATTTCTGAATGTTTGCAGACAAACGTGCACTTATTATAAAACGAAATAGAATCTTTAATTAGATTGTACACTGTGATAGTAACTCTTTTCTCGCTTTTCACATCTGTGACTGCTTATACAGTTTGCTTATTTACATTTCGTTTACCAATACAAAGGTGCGAATTTAGGGAAAAAATAGTGTTGCAATTGTATGAACACGTGTATTTGAATACACGAAATTAAATGGTGCTCAAAATATCCCCGATAAAGTCTGAAAAGACCCTTTTGTAGAGCGTTTTATGATTTTTTTTTCTTTTAAATGTATGCACCGTTCTGATTCCCTACAGGACATAGTGCCCTGTATTTTATGCAATTGGATCCTTTCAATATCGAATGAGGACATCCTTTTCTTTAAATGCGTTCGTTTTCTAAACTTTGTAGGCAACGTGCATAAATACAATAAATAGAAATATAATAAAAATATTTATTTTCTAGAGATGTATTCATCTGCGGTAGATTCGAATGTCAAGAGTCACGACATTATTGTCAGCGAAGATGTCTACACCTCATAACCGGAGAAAAGCTGACATTTGAATAAAAATCTAATAGGAACTGATCTCTTTCGAAATCGCAAGACCGAAACCAAAAAGAACAAATCACGATTTGACATATCATGTGATGTCAAAACGCTGCAGCAATCAGACCAATGAGCGTACGCCAAATAGAACAAGTAACGAAAGCTCCAGAAAAAACGCTTCAAACAGCTTGCAGCGCCTTAGATTAGTAGTGTGAAGTATCGGCTCGTGTTATATTTACGTTTCTTGGCTCAGCGAAGTCTAGTGAAAGTGCGACATCTGTATTTAAAATAAACATCGAGAATTCTTTGTTTTGTTTACATGCTTAGTAGCAAAATTGATTAAAGTTAAATTTCTTAAAGTAATTTATAATTAACTGAGTACTAAAGTAAGTATATTTCTTTCAAATAAATATATTCCTGTGACCTCTGTGTCGCCGAAGTTCAAAATCAAATTGTTTTGGGTTGACACCCTTAATCCTCCTATGTTATTTTCCTTTGCTATCTTGCAGAAATATTCACAATCATACCTAGAATTTAAAGTAAATTTTATAAAATTGCTTGTCTGTTTTTTTTTATTGCTTTATTTTATCATCACAAATGCAGATCAAAATTTTTATTTTTAAAATATACTGTATTTTTGTCTAATTTTATTATTTCACCATTTATTAAATTTAATAAATTGATTTGATTTTTAGATTCTGATTTAAAAATGTCTGTGCAGTTGCTTATAAAATCAGCAGCTCAGAATGTAGAGGATTTTAAATTAACCTGTGATTTATCGTGGACAATCGCACAAGTCAAAGATAAGATTGCATTATCATATCCAACAAAGCCAGTAAGACTGCTATTTAATTATTATAAACTTGTTATTTAATTCTATCTATGTATATGTAAGTTAATATTTAAAAGAAATTGCTATTCGAAAATTATTAAATGTTATTATCTTCTCTTAAATGTAACTCATAATTTTTAATTGTGTATTGTAATGTTTAGATTTATTTAAAAAGCAAATTGAACAAGAAAATCTTAGTAAATTTTAGGAGTTAAAAATGTAAAGGATCATTTTAAGAGCAAATTGTTTTTTTAGTAGTAGAGTAGTAGAAAATACTTTTAAAATAAATTACTTTGAAAGAAAGTCTAGAAATACACTAAACATTTATGTATTACTTTGTTATTTATAAACATTCATCATTTTTAAGTATTAAGTTTAAAAAAACATTAGACGGGATTTTTTTTTTCTATTATGTCAGTTACTTTCTTTCTTCAGATAATTTTAATTTATATTATGCTAGATTATTTTGTTTTTGAATAATTAAAAGTTCGTCCTGTTTTTTCTGTGTTATTCTAATCATTTCTTCAGATTAGTATTTATATATATTATGTTATTACATTCTGCATAATCTCCCACTAATCTATGTTTCATTTGTTTATCTAACTATGATTTGAATTTACCTTTTATACAATATATGCAATTTCCCATATAAGTATTTTGAAAATCATTTAATTATTAATAGTAATAAATTACCCATCATATCAGAAAACTAGCTAGATTTGCAAACAAATTTAGCATTTAAAATAAAAGAAAAATGCTTACTTTTCTGTGTCTGATTGTTTTTATCAAACTAATATTACAAAAGTAAGTGCACTGATATTTGATTTTGCATGTTTGTATTTATTCAAACTTCATTTTAAGCAATGAGTCCTGATTAAGACACCCCTTGTGTTTAAACAGTGAATGTAGACAATCAACCAAAATCAAAAAGTTCTAACTGTAATTGTGATTTAAAATTCATTAACCACAGCTTTCATCAACTGGATTTTTTTTATGTGAAAACATTTAAAAATTATACTTACCCTTAAAAAAATATAAAACCATTGCCAATGGGTATTAAATTCTGAATAATATTAGCCTTTAAAAGAAACAAGCTGCTTTGGTTGCAAGGGTTTACTATTGTGCAATAGCATATTGATCATATAAATAACATGGTATATATTTCAGATTTAGAGCTAAAATATATAAGCTGAAATATATAAACATACATATATTTTGAGCTAAAATATATAAACATTTTTTGTTATTTTTTCAGTATAGAATTAGATTATAGAAAAAGATAGTCAGTATATTGAAACTGGATTATAATATGAAATTGAATGAATAATTTTATAAAACCATAATTTTGAAAATTTACCTTAGTTAAGTTATAATTTATTTTTATTAAATACAAAGGTAAAACATGTATATTTATAAAAATATGCAATATCAGATTCATTACACTATCTGGAGAATAATTCGAGAAATTATTCTCAGTTTTGCTGTATAACTATCTTCAATATACTTGAAATCAGAGTCGGAACTACTATTAGTGTCGGAAATATCAGGAATGTAGGTTATATTGCTTGGGAAAGGTTATCTCTCTCACAGCATGTCTTATTCCTGCCAGACATCTTTGAGCTTTGAAAAATGCTACAAAACTTTCTTGATATTTCTTGGAAGTGTGGCATCTATTAGTGCACATCTAAACAAACAATTAAACATTGCAGAAAAGACAAAATGAAACCATAAACAGGCCAAGAATGAATTGCATTGCTAAGCAGACAGCAAAAATGCATCACTGCGGAAATCGTAAGTTGTGCAAATTATTCTACTTCATTGTTGCCCATTGAAATCGCATGATACCCAACGAGAGGGTTACTAACTGAAAGATGAACAATTATATAAGAAAAGCAAACTACCTCGGCCACCAATTTCCAATGTTTCAAAATATCTTTAAGGTCTTCTCGTATAGCTTTATAAATCTTTTCAGAATTGCTTTTAGTAGTCCAAGAGAATAAAAACAAAATAAATTTTGTATAACTAAGTTTAATATTAGTGAAAACTTGCTACATATATGACTAAAATTGGTTTAATATATTTTTTTTAGGCAAGAGAGCATCAAAAGTTAATTCATGGAGGAAAATTATTACCTGATCATCTGCCATTGAGATCTATTTTAATTCCGGTTAGTTTTTCTACTGTTCAATTTTAATTCATTATTTGAGGTTATTTTGTAAAAATTTAACGTTTATTATTTGGTACTTTTTAGAATCAAGATCTTCACATTATTCATCTTGTTTGTCCTCCACCTTCTGTTCCACCATCCAATAAATCCTTTTCAAATAAAGAAGTGAGTTATCTTTGTTTAATAATTAATTACATTGGACAATAAATTAACTCAATTTTATGAAGTGAATTGATTGTTTAAAACATTTAAATAGTTAATTCTTAATTTGTAAGACTGAAACTGATAATTTTAAGTTTCAGTAGCATTCGTAAAGTATAAAATATGTTCACATGTGTATGATAGTGCTGTACTTTTCTAAATAATGTTGCTATGATTATTTTTTTGTACAATGTTTTTTGACTTGTAAATGGCAGATTTACTGTCCAAAATTTGTCTGAAAATTGCAGCTTAGTCTGGTACTGTTTTAATAAACTTAATCTGATGATTTTAAATTACCTTTTCATATTAGTTTATTGTGTTTTAAAACAGACCGTCCAAAACTTATAGAAAAGTATGTAAACTCCATACAGATATTTAGACTTCATGAAAATTTGTTTAGACTAATATATTACTATTTTTTCTAAAAATAATATAATAAATCTTATTGCAAAAGAAACGTTTATTTAAGTGTTAAATTCGGGCACACAGGTATTTTGAACTAATATATATAAATTAAAAAAGAACATAAGCTCACTTTTAAGAATACAATGAAATTTGAACAAAATATAAAAAAGTGTGTTTGATTATTTACTCTATAAATACTCTAAACTTCTTTGAGTTTTAAATTTCTTAAAGCTTAAATATGTTATAATAATTATACATAAATACTTTAAAAAGTCAAATCTTGTATAAATTTCATATTAATTTTTTTGTATCGTTTAACTATTAAATTGATATAAAATAGTTAAAGGATTGCTGACACCACAGAAATTAAATGTTTGATGCTGCAATAATATTGAAAAAGCTTTGATATCTAATATTAATAATATTTCAAAGGAATTTTTTTCAAATTACAGCAATTTGATGTGTTAATACTATACACTGCATTTTATTTTTGTCATTAAAAGTTTCTTTATTTTGTTAGAAAACAGTTCCTTCAAATACAGCACCTCCTACAGTACCTCCTCTAAATCCTAATGGTATTTATGCTCAAGTGAATCAAAATTTGCAGTCTCCTCCTGCCTTTGCTAGGTATTTTAATATTTCTAATAGCTAATTTTTTATAATTTTTCATTATATTCATCATTAAAAATGTTATATGTAATTTTAAGTTAGTGCCATTTTAAAATGTATTTTATTTCAGAACTTTTTTTTATTTGAAACATTCTGTTTAGTAAAGTTTCATTCGTAGTTTTTCCTATCGGTGGATGTTTTTAAATAAAATAAAATTTTGATTTTCTATCAGCATTAAATAGGCATTTACATTATACTTAAAAATTATTCCTGTGTTTCTGTTTTTAAAGTTTTTATAATTTATATTTAGTAATAAAAAAATGAACATCTTTATAAAATTTTCAAATTTTCATTAAAAGCTTTGTAACTGTAACTGGTTTTCAAGCATCAAAGAATTTCTCTTTAAATTTGATAATTTTTTTTAATTTTTTTCCCTAATAATAGGCAAGGAATAGCTTGAAAGTATTAAAGTCAGTGACATACATGAATGGGTTAATTAAAATGGTTTTAATTTTAATGATATTGTACTGTAAAAGAATATGTAATCATAAAGTTGTTTATGTTGAAATTTTTAAAATTACAGTGCCTCATCAGTATTTCCTGTTGGTATGCCTTCTGATGCTGTTCATCAATATTTGGCTATGCAACAAATGTACACTCAATTCATGACTCAATATTTATCACAGTAAGTAAAAGACATTTGAAGTTAACATTTTATGGTATTTAGACATTATTTCATGTTATTTTTTAATTTATAAATTTTCAGTTTAAAATTTTATATAAATTAGTATTTCTTGTTTTGTCTATACCTAGCTTATGGAATGTATTGTTTATAATATAAACATTTTTAGATATAATGGAAATGTTCCTTATGGGCAAGTGCCTACAGCTGTAACATCTGTACAGCAATCGCCACCAGCAGCAGTGCCTCAGCAGAATGTTATTCAGAATGTTGAAGCAAGACAAGATGGAGAAAGATGGGATGCAGTTGATGTTTTGTATGCCTTCAGCAGAATTACCATATTTCTTTCGATATTGATTTTCTATTCCTCTCTTTCTCGTGTTGTAACCGTGTGTGGACTAATTTTTATGTTAACCTTGTAAGTAATTTTTTATGGTATTTTAAAATCTAATTGTTAATTTTTAAATATTTAAATTTATCATATTTATTTTTTGTAGTGCTTTAGTTATATCAATTCAGACTGAGATTTTGTCTTCATACTATTATTTCAAAATTTCTATACGTGATTTTATAGTGTACTTAGAATTGTTAAATTTCTAAATATTGATGTCTCCATTTATTTGTTAGATGTAACATTAACTCAGCATGGCATCTTGGCAGTCTAGAATATTTATATTTTGAAATCACAAATTTTTCCTAGTACTGATTTTAATGTTCATAATAAGCTCTCAATATTTTTTCATTTTTAGTAAATTGTAAATATATTAAGTGTTAATTGATTCCTCTTTAGTGAAATTTGTGTTAATTATATATATATATATATATATATATATATATATATATATATATATATGAAGAAAGAACTTTTTTTTAAATGAATCATTTCCACAAAGTTTAAGTAAAACAACTTAAAATATTGATATTTTTTTAAAGGTAAATCTACTGATTATAGTTTTTTTCCCCCATATGCTTTCATAACTTGTAAACACTTACGGTAAAATTTAATGTACTGTTTCATTTATACCCATTTATTATCTTATTTTTCTCTGGTATATTTGGCAATAAGAAAAGTACAATTTCATCTACATACTTTTCATCTTGTGTAATTTCTTGTAACAATTTTTTGTTAATCAGATTTTCATCAATTTTTAATTCTTATGTACAAAAAGTGACCATGAAATGACGAACATTTTAGTCTCATGGAAAATAGTAAATATTTTAGTCTTTTTAATGTAAATAGTTAACGCATTTCAAACTATTCAATCAGCCAGGTTTTTATAACTTTTGTTTACCAATAAATTTGACTATAATAGATTCAAATTACAATTGTAGAAGTAAATCAAGAACTATATAATTCACATTCAGTATTTCAATGTAATTCTAAAATATTTTTGTGAACAAATTTTAAAAAATTTGTACTGTAGATGCTAATTTTTATCTTATTTACAAACATTTGTGACTTTACAAACTAGTCACAAGTCCTTAACATAATCCATGGATGCAATGATAATTTTAATTTCCATTTAACAAAGTAATTTTATTTTTCTTAAAAACTTATTTTCATATCTTTCATTTTTTCCCCCTTTTTGTATACTTTTTAAATTTTATTGTTGAAAAACTTGAATCAATTATTTTACTGGGGAATCGTAAATCCTTCAAATTTTAGATAACTAACTACAAATCTAATGTTGAATACCCTGATTTTTTCTAATTTAACTCAATCTTGCAGAACATGCATCAAAGTGTAATCATTGGTTTTTATGGCATTATTGAAAGTTACTTTTGAAAGGAGTGATTAGGGCTGCAAATGATATTACAGAAAAAACAATTTTCAGGTCTTTTTGACTTGCAGTCTTTATTTATTACCTATATAATGTAAGAAAGTTGATCATTTATTTCCCTGTCGATATGAGTAAAGAATTACTCATCCATGACCTTTGATAAAAAGATTTGTCACTTTCTGAAACTTCATTTTGGAGTTTTTTGAATGGTCTTGATGTAATTTGTATGCGAGATACATTAGATGATTAAGGGATTAAAAACATAATTGATGAGAATTGAAGAAATTCAAGTAGCAAATGAAAAGAAAATGAAGTAGTTTTCCAACCATTTGCAAAACAGATTAACCAACATGATAGGAGGAACTAAATTTAAGAAAAGCCACAATGAAATTCTTTCTTACAATGAAAATATTAGGAAAATATAGTTTTAAGTTAAGAGTAAAAATGATAAATACATTGCCCGTTTTATCATTTATTTTTATCAACTATATGATAAAAATAAGAATTGTTTTTAAGTATAAATTTCATTTTGAATGTTAAATAATTCGTTAGTTTGGTTAAAAAAAAGTAGTTCTTAATCTAATTATTTTTAAATACTATTTTACTGGTTCTTACCAATTTGTAAAAATGAGTACCAGTCTTGTGTATTCACATGGTGTATTTAAAAAATGTTTTAAAAAAGCATAAAATGATTGACACTTAATAGTAAAACATTTTCATGGAGATGAAATGCTTTTCTTATTTTCATAATAAAACATGGTTTTTAAAAATTGGTCTATTGAAGAACCTTTTAAAAATTAGTTTCCACTGATTGTAATAAATATTTGTAAGCATTAAAGTTAATTTTTTTTACTTTTTTTGTATGACAAATTTTTTTTAAGGATTGGTGCTGAAGAATTTAAATTTTTCAGAAACACAATCTATTAGCATATCTTGCTATCTTTCTGTGGTGTTTGTAATTTTGTAGCTTAAATTTGTGAAAATTGCTAGATTGATAAGTATAGAAAATGTGAATTTTTCATGTTATTTAATTACATATAAGCTTAACATATAAAACAATGCACAAGATGAAAATATAGTTCATATATCATAGGTGATGTTGGAGAATCTTGTTGTGATTATGTAGTTTCATATATACATGCATTCTTTCATATATAGATCTTTTAGTTATAGTTTTTCTTTTTTTCAGGATTGCTAAATTGAATCGACAGAGGCAAAATAACCAAGTTGCCAACGAGCAACAAAGAACTGAACAAAATGCTTCACAAGAACCCATAGTGGAGAATGCCACTAATGAAGTAGTAAGTTATTTATTAAAATATATTTTCATTGCTTGTAGAATAAAATTTATTGACTAGTTTACTTTTCTATCTCACTATCTGATTGAAACTTAATTGTTGAATTTCTTAAAGCATAGTATGCTTTTAACTATATTTCCAATAAGTTACAATATGTATAAATCTTATTGTGTGATACTCAAAAGTGCAAATAAGCTTAAATAAACTATTGCAAGTACATTTTGTAAATAGATCTATAATTTAGAATGTTTTTTTATATCTAATATGATGTATAAGGATTATATTAGGTTGGGGAAAAAAGTTATCCATTATTTTTTTGGTGGATGTCTGTAGTAATCGATATCTCGTGAGGTATCAATCAAACAAATTCAGATTTATGTGTGTTGGAAAGGTGACATTTGACACTAAAATATCCTCTTGCGTTTTTTTGTTTGATTAATTCAGTTACGAGTACAAGGTTTCAAAAATGGAAGACAACAAAGAGAAAATTCAATAAATTTTCGTTTTTCTTTTGTAACGGCGAAAAAGATAGCTGGGTGGCTAAAATTGTGAAAGGTGTTTATCGTCCTATATAAGACTCTAACAACCAGTTACATACAATTTTTGTTTCGTCGATTCCGTTTGGGTATTTGGATGCTAAAGATGCACCTCGCATGGATACAACATCGTCGAGAAGGTCTATAAAATATCAAAAATTATCAAACTTCACAGCATATCAGCAGTCGTAGCTTCGCACAAGACCTAAAAATCTACATGAAAACTGTTTTAAACCTTTTTAAAAAGCGAATCTGAAAGAAGTTACAAAAAGTTCACGTAAAAATAATCGATTTCTTTTTCCCCAACCTAATATAATATAAGATAATTTTGAATAATGTTATTTATTCAAAATTATCTTCTATAATATTATTAATCTATTGCAAATATATTTTTATTTACTTTATGGAAGGATTTCTAAGCGGCGAAAAAAATTGTTGAAAAATAAAGTTGCTTATTTTTTTTAAACCAGTATCAAAATATAGAATCATAATTTGATAATTTAGAAATGTGCATATAATTTTTTATTTAAAAATAATTTAATAACATAACTAACTATTTAGTAATATGAGTTTTAGAAGTTTTGGTAGCTAGAACATTGCCAGTAATAATTGCAAGACTGCCTTTGGGATGACAGTCCACGACTTTCTAAATTTCTTTTATTGAAAGATTTGACATTTTAAGTTATATAATTTATCATAGATCCTCATTTTAAACTATTTTATTTATTCAAGTCACAATTACATGGAAGATGTTTCAGTAGCTAATAAATGCTGCTTATTGAAATAGATTAGACCAGCTCAATGAGTTATTTTTTGTGCAAACTTTTTATACAAATTAAATTATGGTTAACTTTTAAATAATTAAACGTCGACTCTCTCTCTTTTTTGCTCGATTTGTGAGTATTCTATTTTCTAAATTTCTATTAAGTTTGTTTTTCACTCTTAACTTTTGCATGGTTGTCCCATTTGTGATTTTATATTTAATAACAAGAATTTTGCCTTTTTTATATTTGTGCATTTTTTTTGAAAAAATTAAAATGCTATATTAAAACATCTGTTTAGTAAAAAATTATATTAATAAGCTAAAGTTACTTAAATAATTTTAAATTTTTGAAAAATGCTAATATTATTTGTAAACTAAGACAAATGTTTTTGGTATGTCCATATTGGATTATGTTTTTAAACTTGCAAAACTATTGTGAAAAACTATTAAATTACTATATTTTCACATATCTTACATTTATAAAATTGAAGTAATTTGTTTTTTTTATCATTTAGTGACTATATTATTAATTTTCTATTATGTAATTTCTAAGAAATTTTTTTTTCAGGCAAATGAAAATGTGTCAACTGACTCACAGCCTGTTCCAACTGCTCAGTCAAATGTTCAGAATGCATTATCAGTGCCTTCTATTATTTTGTCTGGTGTAACATCATTTTTCACTTCTATGATTCCAAATGATCCTGTGCCAGTCAATGTCAACTAGATTTAAGCTGTGTGGATTTTGTGTACATATTTGAGTTTACCTTGAACTATTTTATATGCAAAACAATATGGTTTGCTTTTTTTTTTTTTTTTCCGCGAGCATTGCAACTTCATTGATCATATTAAAGTTGTTTCATCTAGTCCATTGATGTTGCTTTATATTTCATAGCTTTAAATGATTATATATAGATGCAGAATTTTGCATCATAAATATTTATTTTGTTGAGATTGTTGTACCTTCAGAGTCTTCTAAGACTTATTTTGTAAACCATTGTTCTACATAAGTGTTTCTCAAAATGAAAACAGTCTGATATATTTCAGTTGTGTATTTTTCCAATTGTTAAGACAATTGGAAAAATATAAGTAAAAATTCTATTACATACTTAAAGGCAAAAGCTGCCTTAAATTAGCAATGTTGTAAATTATTCATTGTTGTTTAAATTAAACTTGTGTTTAATTAAACACTTATTGTTCTGTAAATAAAGTTTTATAAAACATTTTGAATTTACATGCTTATTATAAGAAAAGCTTTGATTTTTTAGACTCTGCATTTCATCAAAGAAAAACTTTTTTTTATCAAAAGTCACTTCTTTCCTTAAACCTAGCAGAAAGTTAAATTACACCCATTAATGTTTTTATTTATGTAACTTTCCAAATAGAAAAATGTCTCACTAACATGAGAATGTTTTAATTATATTGCTCACGATTGTAAATTTAAATAATTCATATGATTTCGAAATTTTTAATTACAGCTGAGAATTTTTGAATCCCATTTAGCCAAGTTATTATTAAATAGGATATCAAAGGTATCTCTTGTTTATATAATATTTGGAATTTCAAATTTAAAAGTGATAGTATTTTAACATCAAAAATTTAATGTCAATTTTTGCTTGCTGGTTGCAAACCGATATGAATAGTTATTACAATTTTAAATTTATGTTTATTGAAATCAAAAACAACTGAAAGTCTGCGGCTGTTTTATAAAATTAATGTACACATAAATATTTTATCCAAAATTGTAAGAGCCTTTATTTTGTCTTTGTTAAGGAAATATGGATTTACAAGAAAGTATAACAAAGTAAAATTAATAGTTAGGATAATGTTGAAAGATTTATAGTTCTGGATTAAGAAAATGAAATTTTCCTTCTGAACAAAAGAATAATAAGTATTTTTTCGAAATATTTACTTTTTGTTCATTTTATATTAACTGTGCAACATATTATGTAGCTCCCCTACATGCTTATAAAATGTATATTTTATGGTCATTTGGCTTGACTATCTTTGGGTAGCACTTAAAGTTACAATGCACTTTAAAGTTAAGAAAATGCTGAACAGTTGAAGTATGATCTTGCAATTGTTTCAATTAATATAAACAAGAGGCTCAAATTAGTAATTAGAATGATTTTTAAGGTCTTCGATTTTATAATTTCATTGCCTTAAACATAATCGATAACATTTTGAACAAATTAAATTTCTCCAAAGTAAAATGTTATCTAGAAATAGGAGTTAGAAATCGTTCAATGTTTTAACCATTCAATTTCAATGTCATCTTGCCGCCGGATTTGGACGGTTAGATTTCTTTTGTTATTTCAAAGAAAGGGTTTTTAGTGAAATTCAGAAAACTAACTAAAACATAACTTTCAAAGTAGTTTCGTTCTATAACACCAATGTTACAAATTGTGTCAAAAAAACTTGGTTCAACCTAATTATGTTTCCATTCGAAATGACATTTTCGACATTTAATGTTAAAAATGATGCGAAATATTGGAGTGACATTATTTTTCCAAAATAAAATTATCACAGGGTTAAGTAACATTTTGCATCTCTTCTTGTTTTATCTTACAGGTAAAGTTTAAACAGTCTAGCTATCTTAGAAATTGCCTCTGATACTTAAACAAGGTTCAAACCAATATTCTTTAGTGTTAAAATTGTTGCCATATCCGTTATATTTAAAATTTATAAGAAAAAAAACCAGCGGCTACTATTGATCATCTTGTATACATATTTATGTGTCCAAATTCATTCTGGTATAGCTCTTCTGAGCTGTGTGGGTACAGGGAAGCTCGGTGGCGTAAACGTAAGCGACGTGAAAATGTGTGAATGAACTAGCATATTTATTAAAACAATTCAAGTGCACCTTTATGAAAATTTAATTATTACTTAAAATCTTATTTTTGTTAGAATTGGTTTCACAACTAAATGGATAATGTTATTTGTTTTTATGAAAACTTTATTTAAGACATTATTCTTAAACTTTATTTAAGACATCATATTATAGACATTACTGCTAGCCACCGTAAATGCAACTCCCTGAAGGAGTCATGCGAATAACATGACTTTTACAACATGCATGAGTGGAGGGGAGATAAGCAAATGATTTGAATTTTAGCGCTGACGCCCATCACACGCCTGTGGCGCCACTTCAAAGCAATATTTAAGGCCTGGAGATTTCGATGATTTCAAGTTCGCCAATTGTGTTTTTTAAAAAAGAATGATCAATTATGCCTCGTAGAAAATAGCGATAATTTTTGATCAAGTATCTGAGTTTTCAGAGTAAGAATAGTGGCTTATTGTGGATCATCTTTCAGGGAAATCAGGACGAATCCAAAAAACTGTAATGCGGATATGTTATCGTTGGATGCAGGAGGGCACGACGAACCAACCTGTTCGATCACATTCACCTCAGTGCACCACTTCGCGTGATGACAGGTAAATTGTGCGCATGGCTGACAGATCGCTCAGCTATATCACGAACCGCAGCACAGCGCATTCAGTCTGTAACGCATCATTCAGAGTCAACGAGTATCATTCGACGCCATTTACAGCAGCAGAACGGTCTATCCCCAAGACGTCCATTGCTTCGTCTACCCTTGACGTAGAACCACAGACGTCTCCGCCGCCAATGGTGCGATGAAAGAAGGATGTGGACGGCAGAATAGAATGAAATTGTCTTTATTGACGAGTCTCGCTTCTGTCTGCAACACCACGATTGTTGGAGTCGTTCGAATCCGAGGACATCGTGGAGAGAAGATGCTGAACAACTGGGTTATGCACCACAAAACTGGTCTTGCGCCAGTTTTGAGTGCATAACGCAAATAAATAAAGAAAAAAATTAACATTTTATTATGGTATGGGGTGGTATTGAGTATCACTCTCGCAATCCTCTGATACGCATTGTTGGTACTTTAAACAGCCAGCGCTACATCTCAGAGGTGTTGGAGCCAGTTGTATTTCTTTACCTTCATGCCTTGCCCACAGCCATCTTTCAACAGGATAATGCACGACTATAAATTGGCACGCATTGTCCAGATGTTCTTCGTCAATCGCCAGATTTAAGTGCTTCCCTGACCGGCTTGCTTTCCGGATCTTTCGCCGATAGAAAACATGTGGTCCATGATTGCTCAACGATTGACCTAGATTATATCTCCAGCTGCCATATCAGATAAACTTTTGCAGCGTGTGGAAGCAGCTTGGTCTGCTGTATCCCAAAAACTCATCCAAAAATTCTATGAATCAATGCCGAGACGTGTGGCAGATTTGATCTCTAACAATGATGGCTAATCTGACAACTGATTTTGGTAGGAATCACACTTGACAGAAGTCTATGAATTTAATCATTTGATCTCCCGGGGGACACGTAGCAACTGAAACAGATGCTGAGGAATGGGCACTCTTACCTCAAAAACTGCTGGACAATCTGATGCTGAGTATGGGGAGACGGTGTGAAGCAACCATTGCAGTGAGGGGAGGGCATATCCCATACTAAGGAGCATCTGTTTGTTATTATTTCTCTTGGACAAAAGTCTTGTGCAGGGATACTGTGAGTTTAATAAAGCATATTTTTGTTTGATTCCATACTGTATGTATTGTATTCATTATTGTGCAACTATGTTTTCGTCATCCTTTAAGTACAAAATGATGAGTCTCATGACTGAATTTCATGTTCCTCAGATAATTTCTCGCGGAGTTATGGCTTCCTGTTACTTAAGTTTTGCACACCACTGTAGTATGAATCATTTTTGACACTTTCTCTTCTGATGGATGGATTACTATTATTATCTTTGTCGATTAATGTAAATACTTAATTATTTGTAAAGTGCAAAGCTTGTTAGTTTTGGAGAGCCGTGGCTTCCAGTTAAAAGTGCTTAGCTTTCGGAAAAAGATTGCAATTTGAAAAAGAAAGTAAATAAATAAAGATTTTTTAGGATATTTCTTAGATATTTTCAAGCTGAGCTAGCTGCCGAATGGTTTGCTCGCTGGCATTCTATCCAATTGTTCGAACTCTATCTCGGACTTGAATGTTTTTAATGGCTCGGAATTCATTTTAAACTGTATATCTCGGTTTAATTATACGTGTGCAAAAATGACCGTTGAGCGACAAATTAATCAAACTAATTTTGTCCAAAATATTGTTTTACGCTAGGAATTGATGTCTCGCGTATCGATGTAGTAAGCAATTGAAGGAAGTGTCGAACGTTTGACAATCTCTGTAGATACAAAGTTAATGTCATTCTCTCCTTTTATCCTCGTTCCAAAATATTTTAGACCGATGAAGATCGGGAAAGTCGAAAACACGCTCACTGCACCAGACAAAAGCTTTTTTTCAAAATCGAAATACACAAACACACACACACACACACACACTATATATATATATATATATATATGTATTTTAAAAAATGGGTAATTAAAAAATCAAATATTCGACGCTGTACATAATTTTTATACTCCCAATTGTTACGAAAAGATGACAATTTTGAAAGAGCAAAGCACATCCCTCCGTTCTTGAAGCGAATAAAGTTCTGGAACGGTCTACATCGTGACATAAGCAACATAATAGTGAATCCAAATCAAATGAACTACAAAAGATAGTAAAAAAATTGCAATGAAGAAAAATCTATTTATTAACTTACTGGGCCAAACTTTTTGATATATATCTTTAATTCCATTCCTTAAAGCCATTTTTAGTTCATTACAGACAGAAATTCAATGGACACATAGGATATAAATATTATTTATATAGATTTTTTTAGATTCACAACTTACAACTCTTGACATTATTTTTTGTCGTTCTGTTGTCTTTCTGTCACATGTAAATTAAAATTTTTGGTAAAATTATTTCAAAGTAAATGTGCTAAAATACATTTATTTATTAATTTCTTTACGAATAATTTTAAACAAAAGTATATATATATATATATGTGTGTGTGTGTGTAAATTAATCATTAATGTAAAGATAAAGTCAAAAAGTCGTAAAATCATTGCGATTAATATCTGTTGTTTCTGATGACACTTGGCAACGCCAAGCCCACCCGTCATAGACTAGACGAATGAAGTCAGATCTTCGCCTACTCTCTGCTCTGACGGGCGAAACATTTTCCGTTTTTAAGCATCTTCCGTTTTTGAATAGAGCACTCTCATACGAACGTGAAAGTACGTCTTTCGGCTCATAGATGGCAGCACTATCTAAATCTTCCATTTAAGATACTGAAACTAGAGAAGATCCAAAGCCTTGCTCCAACCACTCCAGAGGTAATAATTTGAACATGGAGGACATTGGGAATCGATGGATTTTACGTTCCCTAGTCGCCCTTAGTGAACACGATGGATCTTCGGCTAAGCCGGAATTCACAACCTTTTGGTAACGATAACGACGCCTTAACCAACCAGGCCACCGCGGCCTGAATTAATTTCTTCATAGTCTTAACAGTTACTTGATTTGATTAAACAATTGTTCCCGGCCCTGATTATTCTTTTGATAATCAATGCAACAATTTAATGATCGTTTTTCCTTATACTTTCATTTTTTCATAAAAAATTAATGTATACAAAGAAGTAGAATGATATATAGCATTTTGTTTTCCTATAAAAGTGATGAATTATTTTGAATTTCAGTATTTATATATATTATGATAAATTTACATAGCTATTGGTAATTGTCTAGAGCGCCAATAGCACAAGTAAGCATAAACCCACTGGATAGTATAAATATATTCGCTATACACGATATTTATTCAATAAAGCAAATATGTACTTTGAAATTTTGTGGTAAAGTTATTTCAAAGTAAATGTGCTGATACATATATTTATTAATTTTTTTACGAATTGTTTTTATGAAATCTATTATAAATTATTCTTTAATGAATGCATAAGAAATCGATACATAAAATAATTCCCGATTGATAATTTTTCTTCATAGTCATATTATAGCTTCGAAGGACTACTTATAAAAGATGAATCAATTAAAATGATAAGATTTTTTTTATTTATTTTAATATCAGGATGAAAAGGAAAAAATCAGATCGGAAATCTTATAACTCTTTTTTTTTAATTTTATTTATTTGTTATTTTTTACCTTAAGAATAGCATCATTTTCACAGCAAATCCAAGAGAGGTTATTTTTTTTATAAGTACTTGATTAAGTTTTCTCGTTTACTATCTTCGTGTGATGACTTCTGCAGTATAATTTTCTGTCTGCTTAGATCCTGCCCACTATTATTTGCATACTATAACCTCGGTTTAATATAAATTTAATTTAAAATGATTTATTTTTTTGTATAAAAATATTTAATGTTGTTAATTAATTGTCCAATAAATATTTTTGCGTTATTTTGCATAATGATCAATATTTTAAAGACTTAACCATTGTTTTACCTTTTATGGTGAATCTATTACGGCCGTATTCACCAAACATGGGATAACTCGAAAGTTGCGTAACTCGGAGTTATCTAAACTCTGGTTGGTGAATACGGCCGTTAATCTGGAAATAATGAGCAACGAAAACCATCATTATTACATATAACTGATGTGTTAGGAACTTTAAAAGCTCAGATTCTATTTGTAAGTAAATAGTTACTCACACACATATTGTTCAGTTTTCTACTCCACAACTGAGTTTATGCAGTAGCATATGTAAAACGCTTTCACACGAATAGAACTAAACTAGGCCGTGGTGGCCTGGGTGGTTAAGGCATCGTTCTCGTTACCAAATAATAGTGGTGAGTTCGAATCACGGCTTAGACTAAGATCCGTCGTGTTCACTTATGGCGACTGGGGTGCGTTAAATCCGTCGGGTCGCAATGTCCTCCATGTTCCCATTACAAGTTAATACCTCTGGGGATGGTTGGAGCCAGGCTTTGAGTCTTCACTGGTTTCAATCTCTAAATTGGAAGATTCAGGTGGTCTATGAGCCAAAGGTTGTACTTCCACCTTCGTATAAGGGTGCTCTATTTTAAAAAAAAAAAAAAAAAAAAAAAAAAAAAAAAAACGGAAGACGCTTCCTTTCTGACTTCATTCGCCTAGTCTCTCTGACGGGTGGGCTTGGCGTTGCCAAGTGTCATTAACAACAACTGGTCTTTTAATTGATTCATCAATAAAAAAAAATCTAATTTGTTTGAATAAATTTTATTTTTATTATTCAGCATCAAATGTGAAGCATTTTTTTCAACACTAAGTAGAATCTTCTTTGAATTTACTTTACTCTGTTAACAGTCATCAAAATATTCTTGAACGCCGCCTCGTATCAAAGTGAAAAGGATATTCAAAACTGTCCAGGGAAGCTCGAGCAAATGCGTTTATAGGTGGCCCAAACGGATTCTGTTCGAAAGGTAAACTTCTTCGTCTCAGTAGGGGAGAATCGAGCTTTGGCGCCACCCCGGCTCTCTGTCGTAAAAGTTTCATTTCAAGCCTTGATTTAGCTAGGAAAAAATTATTTTTTTTAATAAAAATTTTTT
Source organism: Latrodectus geometricus (assembly GCA_026290005.1). Taxonomy (NCBI): domain Eukaryota; kingdom Metazoa; phylum Arthropoda; class Arachnida; order Araneae; family Theridiidae; genus Latrodectus; species Latrodectus geometricus. Next base: position 35,926 of record JAPDSC010119846.1, on the reverse strand, counting down.
ATGGTTCCAAATTATTTAATTAAGATAGTCATGAATTAGCAAATGGAATTAATTAAAGAAGTGTATATATCAGGGGGGGCCAAACTTTTGGGATCCGCGGTCTACTCCATGTTTGAAAAATCGAAGCCGGTCTACCGATGGCAGAGCTAAATTAACGTACATATTTATTTTCGATAACAAAAAAAAATTGTAAATTATGTAGTTTTTCTAAAAAAAACTTAACATTATTATTAACAAAATAAAAATTTACTGACGAAAATAATCAAAGTATTCATATATCAAAAACTGACCATCCAATTCAATTCATTTAGTTGAAATTTGGCACTGTATATCTGCTACAAGTTTATCATATTGTGGCTGGTACCAGCTTATTGCAATGCATAAACACGAAATTAAATGTTCATCTGTTAAATGCGAAAAATCTTTGTTTTTTGTTCATGGTTGAAAAAGCAGATTCGCCAAGATACCTCGATCCAAAGTGTGATTTCAAATACAAATCAATTTGTAAATATTTGGAAACGTTTCCTCAGAAATTAATTTCCAAAAATCAGTATCGCTAAATATGCTCTGGTTTTAAGAAATATATCGCATCTTAATTTAACAATTTCTTCCTCGACCGTGACTGATGAGATATCTATTAAATGTCCTATTTTTACAGATACGTTGTCCCTCAATGTTGATATTTTTTTTAAAAGGAGATATCGTAAAATTTATTTATTTCAACCTAATTAAATCAGCGAATCTTCTTTCAAATTCTTCAAACAAAACAAGTAAGTGTTAAGCGAAATCTTCGAAGTCTCGGTTTGGATTATAGATGCACTCTTCCTCCATGTTTTTGAAGTTTCTCAACTCATGTTTTCTTAATTGAGATGCATACCTTTCTATATTTTCTTTGAATGTTTTTATCGCGCTAATCATGTCCGTTTTAGGTTTTTAAATCGTAAACCTTTAATCATAAATCTTTAAATCGTAAATCTTTGCACAGTCTGTTTTGGGTCTTAAAGCGTAGACTGTAGTAAATTTTTATTTTAAATATTTTATTGATTTTATGTCATAAGTCATAAATTAAATTATGGTGAAAATGCGCTTTAGGTCCCCTACTCTGCCAATTTGGCGAAAGTGTGCTGTGGGTCCTGTACTTGGCGCGTTTTCAAAAACGCTGTTGCCATGGTGATAATGGAATACGATTTTTAACGCTTTTCAAAAGCAATTAACAACCAATGAAAATAACCGATTTTTCAAACTGAAACTAATTAACGACCAATGAAAATGCCAAAAGAAAAAAAACCAATTAATGAGCATGAGCGAAAAAGCGCTTCAAATTATTTCCTCCGGAGGTTGCTGTAAAGAGCTCCTTAGGGATAAAAATGTCCGGTTTACCACACTTGGTGCATTTATCACCAAGTTGGCAGAGTAGGGGACCTAAAGCGCAGATTAACGTAAATTATTAATATCCAAGGTCATTATCAGGATGGTCACGCGGACTACCTAAAATGTCTTCGCGGTCTACCAGTCGACCACGGTCGACGTCTTGGCCACCCCTGGTATATATTGTGAATTTGTGATGCATAAATTAGGTCTAAAATCTTAATATATTGTTTAGAAAATTTTTATTTTAAAGTTATAATAATTGATATGTTTAAAATCTATTTTTACAATTATTTCTTAAGGTGTATACTTAGCCCAATAAACAAAAGTTATTGTAAGGCCTTCAAAAGCAGATAGAATATACAACTAGAGGATAAAAAATCTGATTACTAGATCTTTGGTCTGTTAAACTGCTGTCAAAACGGCATCATTAAGATAGTAAAAATTTCATTTAGACATAAAAATTTTAATACAGTGAATACATGAAAATCGCGCACACTGTTTTAGTTTACATTTATTTATTTGATTAATTTTTTTTTGTTAATATTTAATTTCCCATTAGAAGAAATCGAATGATACCATCTTAGATATATGTCCTTGTCACTATCAAAAGAATTTCTAACATAAGTTTTTCTTCGATAATGACTTTTTTATTGATCCAGAGCTAAAATTAGGTATAAAGAGATTTTGAGTTATTGAAAACAGTGAAATCTTTTGTACCCTATTGTAAAATATAAATCACAAACTGCGCTTTTTTTTTTTTTTTAAAGTTCAATATATTTAATTTGAGACCTACTTTGAAGTCCGTTGCATGATATTCGGTTGTGAAACTCTATTCCTATGCTATGAATTCATAACATTTATATTTAGTTTTTAATAATAATTGTACCCATGTATACACACGCGTTTGATTTTTTTAAATTTATTTATTTGTTTTTGGTATAATTAGTAAACTGCTAAAATAATTAAAATTGAGGTATTAGACATGAATGATCTTACGTCAAAATTACATGAAATGATGAGGTTGGAATGTGCATATGATTAACATTTTAGTGCATAGACGATGCAGCGTGGACAAGCAACATCTGCAGCAGTGCATATAAATGGATTTCTCATTCAAAAATCGCTTTTTAAGGTCGGAGGTTTCTCACATCGTTCAAGTTATTCCTCGAATAAGAAAAACAATGCTTATCAGAAAGTGTGGGAATTCAATAGAAGCAGGATCATTGTCTATAGAGAATATGAATAATAATTCCGAGGTATTATCATTCACATTGATCGAAATCCAATCAGTGACGTGCGAATAAGTGCAAGAGCAGACGATACATATATTGTTTTGAACATCTTTTATACCGAGGGTATTCGATTGTTATCTTGGCTTGTATAACCTCCAGATCTCTCCTCAATTCAAAATATAGCCATGTATGAATTTCTGAGAGACTCATTCACTTAATATAGTATCAGACATTTAAAACTAGTTTTACTGCATGTCAAATCGAGTATGAGCCGTTTTAGCTGACAAATTAAACAATTTTTTTTATACAACTCTGTAAGCTTCCAAACTGCTTGCAAATTTAATCATTTTTTCTTCATTCTCGTCCCATTTCTTAATCAAGAGATATTTAATTTTAACTTACTATAAATGTCCTTTTTTTATTTACTTTTCTACATACTGTTGCAATTTTAATGGCTAACAGTGTATTTATTGCATAACTTTGTTATTGCGTTTGAGTTTCAAAACGGATGAAAACTCTTTTCTTATAGTATTCAGTTACTTTTTAATGATTGGAAGTGGGAGTATAATATAAATAAATGTATATATACATACAACCATATATATATGTTTACGTATATACACAGTAGTACAAACAAGCTCCAGACTATACCTTAAGATTTATGGGTTTAGAATACTCACACATCATCAAGTGCCTCATAATGTTTAATCATGGTTACTTAAGGTGTCTTACCTGAGATGGCACCTTCTTCTCCATTTCCACATTACACCAATGGAAGAATTTCACAGAATGTCGCACGTGAACACGAATGTCACAGACTAACGTGGACACATCCCCAACCCACAGAGCTCCAGCAACACAGTGAGGGAGAATGTGATCACCCTCCTAATCACTATATATTTTTGTATACATATATTTATGTAATTATCTTTGATTATACTTATGTATTATTTAGTAGAATACACCTTTCTATCCCTTATTATTTCATTTAAGATCTCCTCAATTCATATGAATTTTTTTTTATTTCATTAATGAATCATATATGTATGTGAGAAAAATATGTTTTTAAATATTTTATTGAACAAGTCACTCAGTAAGTTAGGAGGATATTTTCTGGAACATCTGACAAATTTGACAGAACAGAATGATTATCATCATTCGTATTTCTTGGTTCAACCATTTTTAAAATAAAAGAACTATTCTACTGTTTTTCTTAATAGACAGAGTCTAAAATGACACATTTTAAGCCATTTCATTATTTTAGTACGTTTTCCTCATTAAAGACCATTGCTTTATCAACACTCAAAATTTAAATGTTTCTACCGTTAATTTAAAGTACAAGAAGAAGATAGTTGGGATATTTTTACGTGTATTATTTAAAAATCAATGATTCGTAAGAAGCATGATTTTGCAAATAGTAGCAACATTTATAAATCATCCCACCAATTTATAGAGTGATGCCATTACAAACATGGAAAAATTCATCAGAAGAAAATAAAGTTGTATTAAGTAATTAACATGTTAATGCTTTACCTTTTCTCACGGTTACATCTTGTCCATTGATCATATGGTTTCCTTGCAATACCACTTTATCGACAGGGTCATAGTCATCGAATTCAACAAAAGCAAACCCTCTCATGGTGTTGGTGTTTCTGTCTACCATGACGTCTATTTTACGTATCCTTCCATAGTGAGCAAAGTATTCTTGAAGATCGGATTCCAGAATGCAGGATCGTAATCCTCCTACAAATATCTTATTCACAGTCAATAGACCATCGAAAACTTGAAATAATTCTCTTGGAACAGCTCTTTTTGTTGTCACCTTTTAAAATAATAGATTACTTTTTAAATTAAATGAATACATATGAGTAAATGTGTAATAATATCAAACACACACATGCATTTGCATATTTTTTACTTTCGAACATTTTAAACTTGAATTAGTTTTAACTTTTTAACTCTCTCTCCCTCCCTCTCTCTCTCTCTCTCTCTCTCTCTCTTTTTTTTTTTTTTTTTTTTTTTTTTTTTTTTGGAAAGTGAATTGATTTGTATAATATTACAAATCACGCTGATTTTAACTAAGCTATAATGGGGATACAGATGAAAAATAATTTCAATTTCTTTTTCCCACAAATCTAATAAATAGATTCACAGATATTCTGTAATTACTATCCCCTAAAGCAGGAAACTTAATTACATTTCAAATGTCTATACCTGTCTGTTTTTATAACGGGTAGCCTGTTAACACTAATGGCATTAGCCATATTAGTTAGTTGGTAGGGTTTTATGGCGCAAGGTCCGAAAATGGACAAGCTGCTCCGTTTAGCCATACTAGAGTAATATCAAGTTATGCTATTCGACACTAACTATCCATTCTGGTAAGAGATTCCTTCAAAGTAGTAACCAATATCGTCTCCGTTTAAGCAATGCTGAATGAGTTGATCACTATATCTAATATTAAAAGAATATGACTGAGCTATAAATTGCATTGTGTGTTGATAACGCAATTATCATCCATGATATTTTGGTTATATATGGTTTTATCTTCCTCCATGGTTATATTTTTGTATCAGATCACTTATCCTTTTGTTATGCAAATTTCAAATATTTTTTTTTATGTTGAGCTACTTAACAGCGTTTTAATAGCAAGTTCTCGTTTCTTTACATAATCTTTCTTTTAAAATAACAGACTCTGATGGAGATTGTGTAGGTGTAAACTGCTGACTTACTTCACAGTTCTTGATGGTGTGGGGGCGGCTGTTCTGCACGTCATCCAATGAGGAGGGATCCTTGAATGTTATGAATCCGAAACCCCTCGACTTACCGGTGTCTCTATTCCTATGAATTGTGCAACCTGTGATGACACCAAATTTTTCAAAATATTCCTTTAAATCGCTTTCTGTTATGTCGCAGTCGATTCCACCGACGAAAAGCTTGCGAAATCGCACCTGGAACATTGACAAATAATATTTAGTGTTATTTAAACAATATTAATTAAATAATACTTTCTCAAATAATACTTAAAATGTTTCTATACAAAGAATACACATTTTAGTATCAATATTATTTTTGTGTTGCCATTGAAGTTTGTAAGATTATGATTGCATAGAAATAGCTAGTAAGCACTTTTGCTACGTACTGAGCCTGACATTCAAAATATAGTCCTCTTGATATTTATAAGGTAAGAATTCATTTTTGGCAATATTAAAAAAATATGTTTAAATTTAAAGTTTCGTTTGAAAGGTCGGATAATAAATTCTGATTCTTTTTTATCTCAAAAAAAAAAAAAAAAAAAATTCGCCTTGATCGTCAGCTAAGGTATTAAATAATCAATTTTAGTAGAGAAACTACATTTTGTATATTTTATTAGGATTAATAATTATATATATCATTTACTCAATTAATAAAACTTTATAAAACTACAATACGAAGAAAGATACACAATCAAAACAGAATTTTTAAAGTAAATTTAAATACATAAAAATGACACTTGAATTTGAATGATTAAAATAATCTTGTAAACGTAAACCTTAAGCTAATTTATTAAATTGTAAGTTTATAAGTGAAAACAAATAAATACATTGATTTTTTGCTATATTTGATAAATAATAAGAACTTCTACTTATTTCATACCCTAAATTAATTTTATAGAATTTTTACTATGTTTATTTAATTTTAATATTCTATCTCGAAAACCCTAGTCGTCAAATGAAGACAAGACATAATGAAATTGCATATTTTACACATAAAATGAAAAGCACTCAACTACTTATTTGTTTACCTGTATAGAGAAAGTAAAACAAGTTCAATGCATACTGTATGTATACATGTGTAGGGTACTTGAGAAGAATTTATAGAAGACTAATCTATTATAATTATATGTGTTATCTGAATGTCATATATTCATTTATAAGGATTTATTTATTAAAATGTCTAAGAGCTAAACCAAAGAATTTCTAAAGTTTTATTGTAGAAATTCATATAGATCTTTATAAAAATTCTTATATAGAATTATTTATATTAGAGGGAGTATGATTTCTAAGAATATTTTAAAGTATATTCTAAGATACAAAATTTATCATATTATGCTTTTATCATTGGACGAAATATTTTAAATTAGGAAATCGCATAGGAACTATGGCAAATAAATGATGACCTAATGCTTTTAATTTTTCTTGAAACAATTTAATAATGAAAAATATATAAATTATTTACATTAAATGCTTTAAAAGTTGCAACAAAATTAATGAAAAATCACATTCTTGAATTCCTGTGAAGCTATTTATTATTTCCTCAAATTCGTAAGATAGTTTAAAAGTTTTTGAAAAAATTGTTTTCTGAGTTTAAAAATAGAATTTTAATTTGTTGGAACAAAAAAATAGATACTAGGTAAGTAAAATATTTTATCGTCAGAATCAAACATATCATTTATCAAGATAAATGTTCGAAGTAGAATACAAATAATTTTCGTTTGTATATAGTTCCTTTGTACCGTTCCTAAAATATAAAGACCTACCTGTTTTATTATAATCTGAATGTGATGATAAATTAAAATAATGCAATATTTAATTGGAAAAAAGACTGAAAATATAGCAATTACAAAACAACGGAAAATGTAGTTAAAAAATAAAATAAATAATATGTAATTCTCTCTCCACTAGTTGTTAAGAAAGTTGTTTTATGTACTAAAACATATCCATTACTAAACTATGATGCATTTTTCAGTTATAGTGATTCTTACTTAAGTTCTTGAAGATTTTTTATATTTATTGTTTAGTAAGTCTTTGAATTTGCTTAAAACAATTTTTGTGGCGTTTACCCAAATTCATTCTATTGTTTTATATAAGATTTATTTAAGTTATAATTTATACTTATTAAAAATGTTATGAAGATTGAAATGTAACACAATTTAATAAATATAAATAAAATTCATAAATGCTCAATTACTTTTTTAAATCAAATTCATGTAAAATTTAATAAAATACATATACATTATATGAAAAATATTTTGAGTGAATATATTTAAAAACTATAATACTGTGCATTAAATAGAATAGAAAATTTAAAGGGTTTGTTTGGTTTGTTGAAATGTTTAGATTTATAAGAAATAAAGAATTATTTAGAAAAAAATTCTTTATTTCTTATAAATCTGAATATTTCAAATACCTATGCTCATTTTAAGTATAACTAAAGGAATATTTTTTTGTATAATTAAAACAATTCTTTTCCTCAGAAAGTTAGAATAATTTTTTGAGATAAATAAAAGCTTTTTCCGAAGTGAACAGTATTTAAAATAAATTTCATTACTAATAATTAATTACATTTTTAAGCAATATCATTTTGTTTAGAAAACTATTTCGTCTAGTTTCATAAATTATTTTATGAAATGTAAGCTAAGATTTAAGAAAATAGTTTCCCTCTATTTATAATACTGTGGGGTAGGCGTTATTTAAGAGCCTGTACACGGTGGCATGTTTTTAAAATTTCGCCAAATCGTACGCGCCAATTAGCTATTTCAACATGAGTATTACATTTATATTGAATTTAACATATTTTAAACTTAAAAGAATTTTGCTTTCTACGAATTTATATTTACAAAATTTCCTTATGTTAATTTAATTTCTTTTATTAATTTACACAATAAAAATCAACTTGTCGACAACAAACGTGCATACATAGTTTAAAAATGACATAAACTTACTGTGAGACAGTAAAGTATTTATGTAAATATAAAACTAGGTTATAGAAGTATCTCTTCAAATTATTTCATCCTTCTCGCTGATCAAATGTTTCACATGTGTACGATATCAAATATTAGCTCACATTTATGTCACCAAAGTCTACTGTCTATGCAAGGAAACATTGTTATTCTATTTAATTTTGTTGACAAAAATATAAAATATCATTCAGTAAAAATCGCTACATTATGTGTTAAAAGGTAAGCATTTCGTTTTATATTTATATATATATTATATATAAATGTTACTCAAAGCCATAATATATTCACAATAGAAGAAAGTTTCTAACTTATAGGTTTCAATATATTAAAAGAATATGTTTAATAAAATGGCCATTCATTCCATAAAATATATGTGAGAATAATAATTATCATGTTCACTGTAATCCTTTAATTAACCTTTAACTAATGGTAACCATAAAAAAATTATTTCTTGTTAAAATTTTAGTTGAATAAAATAATTGCTTATAAAAAAAAATCATAATATTTAAATATCTTTCTAAAGAAGTTAAATGTTTTTTATTGATTGCTCAATTATTTGAAATGTTGAAATACTTAATAAATAATTCTTTTCTCTGGTAAAATAGAAATGATTTTTCCAATTATTCATTTTTGTTTCTTTTCCAGTTATAAATATATATTAAGTTTCATTAAAAATATAAAAGCAAGAAATTTGACTGAATGTTATAAGAGAAATTAGTATAAATATTATAAACTTCGTGATAAACTTCATACAATTTTACCTGAATCATTTTTTGTAATTTCAGACTTCTGAGTAAAGAAAATACTGCTTAAATTACATCAATATCTTAGTTCAGCAAATATTTTTGTGAAAAGTGGGACATTAAACTGTATATGTTTGAAATTTAATGAGCATGATTTCTGAAAAAAAATGTTAGACCCTTTAAAATTGGAATATATAAATAAATATTACTGTAACCACACAAATTAAAAGAAAATATGAAATTTCCAGTTAAAATATCAATCTCGTGATTTTAAAGACAGTAATTTATTTTTAGATTAAATTCCTTGCTTTCAAAAATTAATTGAAACTATTTTCAATAAATATGCTAATGAAATTAAACACGGGTTATTTGAGAAATTTTATCAAGCAACTAATTTTTTTAGGGTAATGATTTACCACAAAAGATTTTACTTGATAATCTGAGTTGTATTTGTTAAAGACATTTTCAATAGATTTGCAATGCTGATTAAATATGATCGTGATTAAACTTAATCAATAGCGCTTACTATTTTTAGATTGTTACCATTTCGATAAAGATGACACTTAAATTCCTTTCGACAATACTAGTTAGATTAATTAGAGTATAATCACAATATTTGTATCTTGATTAAGTATTTCTTTGCAAAGTATCATATGAAACTTATGTCATTTAAATAAATAAATGAAATAAATACTTAATGGGTTATTACTAGAAACCAATATTGGCGAATGTCACCAAATTTTTTGAATAACGTTTCAGATTCAATTTGGAGGGGTTTCAGCTCTTTCAAAAAATTATTCAGTAGCAGAACATTCGACAGCTGAGCGAAATAATTTTAAGTTGATTTGTCAGATACAAGCTATGATAATTTCGTCTTTGAAAATTGATGAACTACTAACATGTTCTTGGTGACTCAATCTTTTTGAATTACTCCACAATCAAAAATCACTTGTTATGAGTTCGAATAAACGATCTGGCAACATTGTATAAAATACTTTCGGAGAAGTGTTTCTATTAAACATACTTCATACTCATTCAATGCAATAAAGAAAAGTTACTTTATCCTACATATAGGCCTAAAATGTCCGTATACTAACGCAAATGAAATTGAAAAATTGCTTAATCGAACAGAAGTCTGATGTCTCATCGTATCGACGAAGCATACCCTTGAGTTACGATTCTCGAAAAAAATCTGCGTCAGTAATAAAATATGTCATGAAGTCACAGTGCATTTAAAGCTACAGCAAAATCCACTTTTTTTCAACAAAATCCATTTGTACATTGATAATACCCTTTAAATAAGAATGATTTTCTATACATAGAATCCCACAACCCAATTTTTTACAACTCCATCTGAGCTGTGTAAAAAAACATAAAAAAAAGAGTCAGCGAGTTTCAAGATTTTTTGCAAGTAATTCATAAAAAAACTAATTCATCATTAATCAGCTGCAGTGTAAATATGAAACGAAATCTAAAATTACACCAAAACTTACAATTGTTAATTCTTGAATTATTGTTAGTTCCTTGAATTTAAGCATATTTTAATTTTTATTTTGAGCAGCAGTTATTTGTCCAGCCTGTGTTCTATATCCGGATCAAATAAATGTGCCTTTACAGTTTTTGTACATACTGGTGGAATTCAGCCAAACTGGATAAAATTTGACTTCGTCGGTTTGTGCAATTAAAATTAAAAAAAAAAAAATTTCTGAACGTATGGCAAAAATATGAAACAAACGCCACTTCATCCATTCTCAGATGAAAACATTTTTCTTCTTTGTGAAATGAAAGTGTGTAACTAATAGGCGTCTTTAAAGTCGAAAGGAAAAAAAAAAAAAAAAAAAAAAAAAAAAAAAAAAAAAAAAAAAAAAAACAGTTTATATGCTTTTATTTGACAGGTTGCTTACCAATTAAGCCAAGGCTTATTTCTACTGGACTTAATTCAATCCATTTTGAATCCATTAATTGTAAAGTATTTAGAATTTATTCTTTCGAATGAGTATAGCTAAAAACATCTGGATTTTATTCATAAGGGACGAGCAACCTTTATGTGATATTCGAATTCATTAGCAATAATGCTTTCTACTGAGATATTTATTTAAATTGTGATTGATACAGTAAGCGCTCATTTTTACGAACCTATAATTTACTAAGAATCATGTTTTTACGAACTAGTGGCTTGTTCTATCCGGACACCATAGACACAATGATAATTTTAACTCACATTTACGAAGTAAAACTCTTTTTTACCAACTTTCGATTCTGACAAATAGTTTTCTTTTCCGTTTTATTTTATGAATTGTTATTTCTTAAATTTTCATTTGATTCCTTTTTTATCATGTCTGAGAAGTTTATTTATTCTTGAGCAATGAAGGGACACGTGTAAGCATTCCAGACATAAGAACAATAGAAGACAGCTGAAGTACTGTTTTACCGAATTCAACTTTTATGTTTCCCGTACGTAAAGACACAAGAAAGTGAAAAAAATTCTTCTCTCTTCCCCGAGTGTTCGAATACAGAAAGAGGAAACGCAGTTTGTGTTCTTTCGTTCGGTAGTTGATTTCGTTTCATTTGAACAACTCAATTTATATAGCTTTGTTTTTCGAGAGAGGTTGAGCCCATTTTGTTTTGTTGTAATTAAAGAAACAAACTTGTTTCTCAGTTGAAGTGAAAAAGAAAATTCTGAAAGTAGATGAGAAAATATTAAATAAGACAAAAAGGGCTAAATGATATAAAACTCCAAAAAACAACTTCTCAGCAATTTTAAAAACTAGGAGAAAAATTCGAAAAAGCAAACAGTACCAGTGAAAAGAAAATGTAATCTTCCTGTCAAATATATCGTTACGAAATAAAACTTAAACTGGAAAAAGCTTTGCTTGCCTGGCTGAGAGAAATGTTTATTCCTCTCATTTTCCTGTTGATAGTAATGTCATCAAAGAGAAATTCAACTGTTTTACTATAAACACAGACCAATAATAATTAAGACTCCAACTCCATAAACCGGAAAAAAATGGCACAGTTTTTAAAAAAATTGGGAGGATAAAAATGTAACAATATGACAACAGCTCCCTCTGGTGAAATATTTATTTGTCGAATGTTTAGAATGTTTTTGGAAGAAATCTCCTAGTTTTTAACACGCGACGTAGAATATTTCTGGAAAATAATTTAGTTCTTATATAATTAAAATGCTTAAAAGTTGAAAAGATAAAGTTCCAGTTCAGCTATATTACCGGTTGCTAAACTGAAACTTTATTTAATAGAGAGGAAAAGGGGGGGGAAAGGTGAAAAAAGGGAAGCATTTTTCTTAGTACCCAAAGTAGATGTTTGAATATTTCATTTAATGCTTCATAAATTCATAAATATAAATTTTGTTATGGAATATGACCACTTTCTTCACGAATTGTTTATTATAAGGATTTGACATGCAATTAATGTATAAAAATAAATATTTAAGAATATTCAGAAAGCTTCGATTGGAATAATTTGTTAAATATTTATCAATACGTTACTAATGTCATTTTTACTTTTTCCATATGCATGAAGTTCAATAATTCATTGAATGAAATGAGTTTAAGTAAAAAGCACATAGACGAAGCTCCTAAGTTTCTTAGTTTATCCTAATTATATTACATTGTTCATAAGCTTTTGTAAATTTAAAAATTTATTTTACTCATTTTATGTGAATGATTTTGTGTAAATAAAACCAAATGTTGGAGAGCTATGTTAATCTAAATTTTAATTATATTACATTGCTCTTTATTTTTTGGTTATAACTAATTTCCATTGTTAGATTTAAATTTCTGTTAAATAATAAAATTGAACTATATTTTGAATTTAAAATGTGTTTTGAATTTAAAATGTGTTATTAGAATTTCTAAAATAAAGAAATTAGATCATACTTTGAATAAAAAATAAGATATTTATTCAATTTTTAATAAAAATTTAGTACTCATTTGATAACAACATTTCCATTTTATAGAATTTAAAGATCCACAAGGAGATTTGACCACAAATAGAATTTAAAATATTCCACATGAATATCTCTTGAGAATTTACCAACTATTTTAAGGTTAAAAAGATTATGCATTTGCATCTTGTATAAAAGTTCTTTTCAAATTAACATAAAATTATAAAATTAAAAAAAAAAGAAACATTTTATTGAATGAAATGAACTTTACTTTTAAGTGAAAAATGTAATGAAACATTCTGGCCCAGTACTTATAGTTCTCCGCTTAGTGGCGTTGTCTTCGTTTAGATACAAAATTTCGCGCCACCGGAATTTGAAAATAGAGCCGTTTTCCGATTCGGAGTTGGAAATCTAATTAGTTATTGAACTGTGGTTAAAAAGCTGAACACAAAAGATTTCAAATTAGCAGATGGTTGGGTCCACAAATTTAAAGCCATACTTTGAGTTTTGGAAAATTGTATGAAGTGCAATCAATAAAATGAATAAGCGTTATTTTTAATTATGTATCTTATTTTGCATGTGTTTCTTATAATGTACTCTAAATAATTCTTACTAATAGTAATTTGATTATAAAGAAAAAGTATTTTGGTAAAATAAATCAGCTCTTAATGATCTATTATATTATTTTTTATTTTGTGAACTGTTTTACTGGTCCCTATGAGTTTGTAAAAACCAGCGTCTACTGTTACTATGTTACAAAAGCGACATCTACATTAATCAACGGTTGGCGAATTGCTATCTTACGTGTCTACTTCTTTTTCCGTCAATATGAGTGAAAGTGAAGTGCTTATCTAATAAACTGGTAGCAGAAAGCTGGCTCATAAAATCGAAACTTTTATTTAATGACTGTTTAATCATTGTCTTTCAGTACTGTGAGAGGTGTCGGAGTAGTCTGAATCTCTTTATTTTTCCGTGTTGCTAAACTCATTCAGTGCCGGTATTAGAAGGTAGGATCTCTCTATGGTGTTAAATTAATGTAATGAGGAAAAAACTGCTTTTTAATGGCGGAATTCTTTTTAATACTTATTCATGTATACATTTTTATTATGTGGGGAAAATATCCAATTCACTTTTAAAACACCTATGTTAGCTTTGGATGTGCATGTTTTGCTGAAAAAAAAAATTGTAATTGTAGTAGTCGTAATCAATTTTTTTTTTGTGTGTGTTAATGTATTTTTAAAAATCATCTAAAATTTATCCTGTGCATTTCTTTTATCTTAAATATTTTGTCACCATTTATTATGTATGTTTGCAACCATCTTTTATTACATGTTTGAATGATGTTTTTGGTTGATTTTCTATTATTTTGTAAATTATATTTAAACATTTCTCGCTTACAGATTTCTTTCATTTACTTGTGAACTGATTGAGCTTTATCTAGAAAGACATGTCTCATTTCCTTAGACAGTTCCATTTAATTTCATCTTTAAAGACTAATTCGGAAAGGGAACTTTATCCTTTTTATAAGGTTTGTGGTAATCTTTATTTTATGTAATGTACGAGAATTTAAGGTTATAATTAGTTCCTGTAATAAATTACTGGGCTGCATTTTTGAACATATTAGTAACTGATCTAATTAACTAATTACATTCTCAATTAAAATAGAAACTAATTACATAATAAGAATAAAGAATTGGGGTTTAATTACAAATTAAATTTAAAACAATTTTTCTATAATCAATGAAAATAAGTTATGCATATTTTTATTTATATTGTGCTAGTTTTTTTTTTTTTTTTTTTAGTATTTTATTATATTACAAAAAGCTGAGTTTATTATATGAAAAGATATATGTTCTTATCATTTATTATAATGAAGCTTTTATTTAAAGTATTTCCAGATATTTAAATTTTTATTTTAATTTGATTATTCTCAGTGTACGTTTTTTAATTTGTAATTTTTAGTTGAACATTAAAGAAAATTTTTTGTTTTGTCATGCATTTTAAAATATATTGCATAATTATTTAATTTTAAAATATGTAGATGTATTTCAGTGTATAGATGTATGAATTTAGTTAAGCATGCATTTTTGTTTGTTTAAATTTTTGACTGTTTGTGAATATTTTTTTTATTAGCATGGCTATATTGTTTTAAAATACATGTATTTTATTATTGCATGAAAGGCTAGTTGTTAGTAATAATGTTTGATTTAATATGGTAATTGGTTAATTCCCAGTGAACGGTACGCTCCTTGTACGATACGCATATATACAACGGTACGCATATATACAATTATTAATTAGTTGTATATAATATTGTATAAAATTATATTATTTCTATAAAATAATATAATTTTATATTATATAATTATATTAATTGTATATTGTATAATTATATTAAATGTATAAAAATAGCGTACCGTACACTGGGATACAGCCATGGTAATTATTCTTGTGGGAAATCTAGAAATTTTAATCCTGTACATATACATTTTTAATGATTCTAAAATAATTTTCTTGAAGAAAGAAAAAAAGTGTTAGAATTTTCATTTGTTGATTTTTCTAGACCAGCCTATTAAAATATATTTATCTAATTTTCATGATTTGTTATTATTCAGTTTTCTTTTATTGATTGGTACTGAAGATTTTGTTAATAATGTTTACATTCTTATTATGAAAATAATGATGCTAAATTGGATACAATTGTGATGAATTTTTAAAACTTTCATCATTATTAAAGCTACACCATATCTGATATGTTTCTAGATGATAATTATTACTGAAGTTATATGTGGTATATCAAATTCTGGTGATAGAATTTGGTGAGCTTACTTATTTAGTAATTTAAAA
This sequence comes from Latrodectus geometricus, assembly GCA_026290005.1. Lineage (NCBI taxonomy): Eukaryota > Metazoa > Arthropoda > Arachnida > Araneae > Theridiidae > Latrodectus > Latrodectus geometricus. Next base: position 20,110 of record JAPDSC010119846.1, on the reverse strand, counting down.
CTTTATTGAATTGCCGTTTTAACTTAGCAATTGATGGTAATGGAGCTATTTTGGTGATAAAGGACATAAGAATAAAAAAATACCTTCAAAAGTGATCTGGAATGTTTTCAAAAGTAGTAATGTAGCTCTCTTCAAGAAATGAAAGCTATGAAATGTACAAATAGAAATAATGAATCTTTTAGTAAACATAAGCAATGCAATAAGCCGAGTTATCCTATTGCTGAAGGATCAAATAAAAAATTTTAAAATTATTTAAAATGAGTGAGCTTAATTTTTTTAGTTTCTTTATCTAAAACATTGTGAAGGGAATATGACCATAGAGTATCAAAATGAAAATTAAAAAGTTACTTTTCTATTGTTTAGAAAGACTTATTTAGCTCTCTAGGAAATCACTGCTCAGTCTCTATATATAGTTTAATATTAAATTAAAGAAAGAGTTATCTTTATAGTTTTTAAATAAAACTGTTATTATTAAAAATGGCTTTGAAATATTAATTCAACTACAAATATAACTCCAGTCTAAACAAGCAGCTTGAGCCACCGTTAAATATTTTTTAGGATTATCTTTGTGAATTATATATTTCCTTTAATATGCTATTATGAAAAAACTTTCTTAGCAGAACAGGTAGGAAAAATTTAAACTTCACTTTGTCAGATATAAATATATAATCACACTAAAATCACTAATTATTTTATAATTTAAGCATGGTCAAATAACTACAACAAAGTTTAGGGATTAATATCAGATTTATTTTATCTATAGAAAATGGTGCAGTTTACTGCCAAGAGTTCATTTACTATTTAAATATTAAATGTAGAGGGGATTTACTTTTTAAATAAGAAAAATGTTCTGTTAATCACATATAATATTAATGCATATTGAATATAATCTTCAATATTATATTGAATATTTTGAACTTCACCTAATAACTGCTGTTCCTGGCCCAATTAGCTTGTGTACAAAAAGCAACTTAAGAATCCACTAATCTCCACTGATTGATTTGATGGTTTAGTATTACGGTTTTTAATTTCCTCATAATCTTGAATCACAGTCAAGTGATAACATCAGAACTTAAGTTGATAGGCACTATTTCCTTATTGAAGCCACATCATTTCAGGTCATTAGGTCCTATTTAATGTACATAGACTTTCTAAATTTAGCAGCCTATGACTAGTTTTAGGAAGATCAAATGAGGTGGAAATCTCTATTAATCAGACTCCCATGGCTTATAGCCAAAAGTATTACTGTTTTTGAGATTTCAAATATACAAAATGAACAAAATTATAATTTGACTTGATAGGGAATATTACTTTAATTAAAATACAACAAAGTTTTATAAAATGCATGAGAATTTTTAGCTTGTCCTATTTTTATTATTTTAATTATCTAGCTATTCATCGAGTTAAAATAATGCTTTATAACTGAAGAGAACTTGATAAAGTAACTTTACACTATATATTTCAATAACTGGCATAACCATTTATTAATTTTCTGTGTGTTATATTTATGTTATGAGAAATATTCTTTATTTTATTGTAAGAAACACAGGTACTTGCGTATTACCCTGTCGACCTTTTTTGCCATAAAAATATGTTGTCAAATTTTGCAAATTTTAATATTTTTTTTCAAAACCTTTAGGTAAAGCAAAATAGTTTACTTATATTTTCAATGCAACAAATAGGTTAAAACTTTATTTGTGTCATCAAGTGCTTCTTGTAATAAAATATTTTTTTACATTTCATTGTATTTCTTTTTGTAAATTTTTAAATGGATTATAGCTTTTAAAGATAACCTTAATTCTTTTTCAATTTTCTAAATGACTTCCATTAATATTTCTTCCCCAGCTAACATTTTAATTGATGCATATTGCAATTTGTGTTGCATCCATTCAATTTGAAACTTTTAAAAATGCATTGTTTTATTTTTTTTAATTGCTAATAAGTCGTTATTATAAAAACTTTACATTAATCTAAAAGTCATTGAGGTTGATTATTTAGAGCATTGATTATTTGAATTTTTTCTTTTTAAGTTATTGGAATATAAATAATTGGAGAAAATAATTTCCAATTTAAAAACTTTCTTCTAGGAAAACTGCTTTCCTTGGTATTCAACTGATAGTCTAATTTTTATTTTATACATAAAGTTAAAATTTATTTTTAATAGGCAGTTGTATTATTTTATAAAAATAAAGTATTTCATAACTACAAATTTTTTAAATATGCCGCTTTTTTAAATCACCCTGTAATGATATTGATTATAGAATGCTTTTATTACAATGAATTGAAGGTTTATAATTTATATTTTATTAGGTTATTGCTCCAGTACTTACCAGGCATCCTGCTGTTCGCAAAATGCAAACTCAAAGTATCAAACACAATATGAAACTAAAGACAATGGACGCAAATAATAAAGGCAAGAAATTGGCTATTATTTTGTCATGGATGCTTGCTAAAGATTCACATATTGATAAGTTCCGGGCTCTGTACCTTTCACGAGGTTTTGATGTTTTGACCATTGATGTTGTTCCAAAAGACTTGTTATTCCCAGTTTCTGGTTCTCAAGTTATTGCTACAAATATATTGGATTACATGAAAAGTAATGAACAGTATGACAAAGTTCTACTTCATGCTTTTTCCGTTGGAGGGTATTTGATGGGAGAAATGTTTGTGAAGATGCGTGACAATGCAGATGAGTACATGGACATCGCAAAGAAAATTAATGGTGTGATTCTTGATAGTGCAGTTGATTTTGAAGGTATACCAACTGGCTTTCCAAGAGCTGTGTCTCGTAATCCAATTACTATTAAAGTATTAGAGTGGTATGTTTCATCCCATTTAGCTCTCATGTACAATGTTGCTACCAAACATTATATTCGATCTTCTAAAAATTTCCATAATACACCTCTTCGATGTCCTGCCTTAATATATGTATCTGAAGCTGACAAAGTGGGGAACCCTGGAGCCAATAAGCTATTGGCAGAAAATTGGGAAGTGAGGGGTGTTGATGTTAAAATAAAAACTTTCAAAGATTCTAAACATGTCAGTCATTTGTATAAATATCAAGATGATTACATAGCAGAACTTGATAGTTTTCTAAAAAAAATAGAGCCAGTTTCAAGCAAATTGTAAAAGAATTCTTAGTCAAAAATTGTTTCTTCTTAACCAAATGCACTCATTGCTTCTTGTGGTTACGTACTTATTATATTCCATTGTAGTATCTTATGAAATCACTTAAAAATTCTGTCTAATATTTTTAAATGCCTTCAGCATTCTAAAAATTAATTTTGAAAATATATGTGAAATGTATCTTTAAATTTTTCTCATTTTAAGTTAAAAATTATTGTGCTGGCTTTTTTTATATATTTTTTGTCTTGGTTTAGTTTATTTATTGATATTGTAGTCTACTAAGGAATGCAATGAGTCTTTTTGTACTGCATAAAAGCTTTTTATGTTCTAATATTTTTTTAAAAATGGGGATACATCCAAACCAAATATAGATCATTCTGATAATTTCACATGAGAGATAAAAATAAAAGAATTATATCTTTAACGTGAAATTATTATATTTATATAAATTCTTCAAAATTTATATAAATTTTTGTAAGCTATTATAGTTTTTGGATATATCTATGTAATTTTGTACTTTAATCTTAAAATAATTGAGATTTATTTTAGGAATATTTTTAGAAGTTGCTTTAAAATGAAAGAATACTGATTAATTTATAAATTAAATAATTTATATGAATCAATATAATGCAAATTTAATATTTTTTATGTTAAACAATCTTCATTTAAGAAAAAATTTGTAATTTTTTTTTTGTTTTTGAATAATTTTAAATGTAGCTTATTGTAATAGAACAGTATTATAAAACATGATAGTTAAAATTTTTAATAGTTAATTTAAGATGTATTTATTTTTGCAGTTTTTTTAATTTATAAAATGTGAAGTATTATAAAATACTCCCTACACTGCATAATCAATTGCTCTTCATATTTCTATATATCTTTCTAAATTTATATATATTATTCACTTATGACTTATATCTTGTATTCATGATTGCAAATAGCTTTTGCATATTGTCTTTTACTGAATCAGAATAAAAGTTAAAGATTAGTCTCTTGATTTGCTTTTAATTATAGTAAAATTTGGAAGGCTAATTATGTGTTTGAGCATTAAATTTGAAGAAAAATAAATATGATATACTTCAAACTGTATATTTAAGAAAAGTCGGTCATTTATTAATATAAATGATGCAAAAAATTTTATGAATTCCGTATCTTTTATTGACATTATACCCAAATTTTTTTTTCCCTATTTTTTTGTAGTGCTCATTTTATGATATTGTTTTCTTAGTTTGGTATGTCGATGTCTTTTGCCAAGATATATCTAAAACCATTATTTTATTCAAGATTTTTCCAATTTGCTTAAAATAAATTTCCAAATATATTATTTGTATCTCTCTTCTTATGGTTAAAAGTAAGGAATAGTAATCTTTTAAATATATTCTATAAAGATTTTACTGGGATCTGCGTTTGAGTATCATATTTCTGTTGGCTCCTGTGGTCTATATTCTTAATATAAAATGAGTATTCAATAATATAAATAATGACAAAGCTAAGTGTTTAATGATCATTATATAAATGAACAAACCTAAAAAAATGTAAAATTACATATTATAAATAGTCATATATATTATTTTGAAACCTATTGTAATATGCACGAAACTTGAATTATTTGTTTTTATAGTATGTTATAGTATATTTTTCGACAATTACATTGTATTTATTAGAATTGCCAAAATGCTGGAAGATTTATTCACATAACCTTATTATTTTATATATTTATTGCATTAAATAATAAATGAACATATGACTTGCATGAACATTGCATTGAACAATTTTCTGCCTAGACAGTTAAATTAAAAATTTTGCAGTTAGATTAAAAAATATTAACTGTTCATAAAATTAAAATTTTTCTTATTATTAATGCACAAATTGCGTCTTTTATAAATTAGTATTCTTATAAATTAACCTTGGGTTTGGATGTTTGTAGTGATTCGAAGTCCAATATGAGTATTAATTTATACTTAAATATATTCTAATCTTGCTAAGTTCAACTTCTTTTCTTCAAGTTCAACATCAAAGATAACATAGAAGTCACATTTGCATGATTTGCTGACTAAAACAATCATAATTGAAATTGAAGTCAGTAAGCAATAATGAAATAATGTAATGGAGGATTAGATATTTATAATGTAAGTCAAAATATTGAGAAACATTAAAAAATTAGTACTTTGAACAAAATTATAATTTCGACTATTTAATTAAATGTTTGATATATTAAAAACTTACATGGTAGTTTACATATCAATTTACTTCTCAAACTGTTAAAATTAGTAATTTATTTTAAACCTATATGTATCCATTTCCATTATTTAAATTTTGATTCTGTTATGTTTCTCTTCATCTAAGCATCACACATGCCTTTTGGACAAACTTTAAAATGTTTTGATGTTGTTGAAGAAAATATTTTAGTTCTTATTTTTACTATTAATGCTCAAAAGGTTGGTTGTTTGTCTGTTTGCAATTTTTTGTCGAATAAAAGAACATAAAATGTTCTATGTTGCATTTTAATTAGAATTTTAAATTGAGGTACTTTTTTTTTTTTTTTTTTTTTACTAACTGGAAGATAATTTTGCTATTATATTAAATAACAGCAGTGTTTATTAACTACTTTAGAGTAAATTTTTTTATTAAAATGATTTCTTATAAAGACTCACTACCTTTACACTAGATTAGACTATTCAACATGTTAACATTAAGGAGATTTTTCAGAATTATTGGTAACACATTGTATAATGCACTGATGTGCTTATTTCTCAACGTAACATTAGGAAAGTTCATTCATGACTCGTGTTAGAATAAACAAAGCATATTCAACACAAACAATTCTTCACCAAACCTTCTGGAACAAGAGCTAGGGACCAGTTTAATGGTCCCTAGCTCTTGATGGGCCAGATGGGCTGACTGCCTGGAAAGGGATTTTGCCATTTTCAGAGAGGAAGACCATAACCAAAAAGCCCTGGAGGAAAATTCTTGTGAAGGCTATGGTTTCCCTAGGGCTGTTATGCCACTGAGGTAGAAAGGAAGGTTTCTTATGTATATTTTATGCAATTCTGCCAAACCAAGAATCTTTCAGCTTTTATTCTAACAAAAGTTATTAATAACAAAATTTGAAAATAATTTGTCCATGTGTATTGATGTACATTTTATATTGCTTTAAATTTCATATTTTTGTGTATAAAGAAATATAAACTTTAAAATGTTTTGATTTTGTAATTTTTTCTTTTATTTATATACTTTATAAATAGTTTATCATTTATTTATTTCTTTTTGTATTTGTAAAATTTGTATGTGTTTATTAGTTTTTTTTTTTTTTTTTTTTTTTTTTTTTTTAGAAATATGATTTGGATTGATTTTAAATAGGTGAAATATTTTTGCTGAGAATGAATATGTATATGGGAACATTTTTGTCGTAGTAAAGTTCTGAAGATAATCTAGAATGTATTTAAAATCTCTTAGGTTATACAGGACATTTATTTCCAATCTACCTCAATTAAAAACGACTTTAATTTACTAATTTGAAATGTTAAGCGTTTTTAGTTTCAACATACAGATTTTTGACTGATATTATTAAAAAAAAATTATTTCGATAGTTATGATTAATATTCCAGATGTATTTTTGGAAGCAATTTTAACAAAGGACCTGAAATATTTAGTTGTAAAATTGTCAGAATACTGTCATGTAACAAAGTGCTTTCATTTCTCGTCTAGACAGGAAATATAGCGTTCTTTAAAATAGTTAATATCACAATATATGCTAAAAAAATGAGGAAATTACCTTGAAATTATCATTTTATAAAAGTTAATTAAACTATGACCAAAGAGAATTTTAAAATCATTAGCTTAATACATCTGTCTGAAGATATTACGTTTTATTCGACGTCAATTTTAATTAGACATTTTCGCGGGCATTTCAAGGTTGTTTTGCAAAGTTCCAGACGAATTAACGGAAATAGAAGTTGAAAATTTTTTCTTCTGCCGGTATCAATGACCTTAGATAAATTCTGCTTTTAGTGGGAATTGAACACTTTATCAAGAACTGATAATATACAGTGTAAAGTACGAGATGAAAGTCCAAATTTTAGTTTAATTGTTAGTTTGTATCAAATATTATCTATTTATTTATGAAATCAAGTAAAAATGTTTATAAGAAATCTATTTAAGGAAAAATAATAGCCTTGAATTCACCTTTTTTGTTGATGTGTTCTATTTTTATAAATTGAACCCTGAAATATTGAACGATGTTTTATATAATTTTAAAAAGAAGCGAAGTGCAAATTTAGTCACTAAGTACTACCAAAATAGAACTTCGCACTTATATTAATGATAAGATTAAGTAATATTTATCATACGAGCATTGTAAGCACTATCTTATGAGATTGAAATTTACATAATAGTTTTTTATGCTAACTCGGGAAACGTTTTACATTAGTAAATTTCGATATTTTATTTCGTGGAATTTGAACGTTGTATAAATTTTTAGGGATAAATTAATTCGTTCCTCTTGTCTTAATATTTTTTCGACAGTTTAAGTGAGAACTTGTCGATAAATTTTAATATTAGGTTGGGGGAAAAGAAATCCATTATTTTTACGTGAACTTTATAAAAAGGCTTAAAACAGCTTTCATGTAGATTTTTAGGTCTTGCGCGTTACGACTGCTGACATGCGGTTAACTTCGATCATTTTTGATATTTTATAGACATTTTCGACGAGGCTGTATCCACATGCGAGGTGCATCTCTAACATCAAAAATACCCGAACGGAATCGACGAAACAAAAATTGTACGTGAAACAAAACTGGTTGTTACAGTCTTATATAGGACGATAAACATCTTTCACAATTTTAGCCACCCGACTATTTTTTTCGCCGTTACAAGAGAAAAAGAAAATGTATCGAATTTTCTGTTTGTTGTCTTCCATTTTTAAAACCTTGTACTCGTAACTGAATGAATCAAACAAAAAGCCGCAAGAGGATATTTTAGTGTCAAATGTCAGCTTTCCAACGAGCATAAATCTGAAATTGTTTGATAGATACCTCACGAGATATCGATCACTACAGACTTCTACCGATAAAATATTGGATTACTTTTTCCCCAACCTAATATTTCTGGTTGTGTTTCTCGTTTATTGGAATATTTATTTTGTATCACTTAATATTTTTTCTTATAGTAATTACTTAAAGGAATATATTTATTTGTTGGCTATATTATAGTATTTATCATCATTTTAAAAAAATATTTTGTCACATGACGAAATTTGGTGAATTTCAAGGTTCAGAATTGTTGTCTTTTTTTAATAATAGGAAAAATTTTCAAAAAATTAATTTTACTATAATTAAAAATATGTATTATTATTATTCAAAATCAGATAAAGTTTATTTTTTAAAGCAACATCCTCTGTAAAATAGTATTGAGTAAAGATTTACTGTCAAAGTGCTATAGAAAGCTGTCGTAGTCCGCGTCGGCACTTGCTTTAAAGGGTGGCCAAAAATGATTCGTTTCACTTTAATATACAAAATAAGTCACTTAATTTATATGAATATCCTCTCATTTACCAATTGTTTGTGAATTATATGATGCTATAATGATTTAGTATTGCAAGAGTACTGTAGTTCTGGAGTATACGAGATGCTATATCCTGATTTTTTTTCTTGACTTTGTAGTGCTAAAAAACTAATGATCTTAACATTCTCATTATTGTTATAAATATTTGTTCTACGTCCTATACAAGATATTTATAATCTAAACATTGTAATATTGTCTTTGCGTAAAAATATTTTGAATAGTGGAAGGAAAAAGAGTACGTCGTGGCGCCATTTGCAAAGAATTTTTTAAGAAAATATTTAAAACAATATTTTAAGGAAGTTTGTGAAATGTGTTTGAGTGAAGATTTAAAATATATATAATAATAACAACTTTTATACGGAAATAAAAGACATTAAGTCATAAAAAATATCAAATTTCGATATTGACGATACTGGTTGTAAAGTGGTTACCATATAATAAAGATTTTAAATGCAGATGTAAACAGGGAATGAAATAATAATTACGCAAGTCGAATTGACTCCACTGTGACTTCCTATATAACTTTAACTATAAGTAATAATAACTTTTATACGGAAATAAAAGATATTCTGTCGTTAAAAATACCAAATTTCGTTGTTGACGATATTGGTTGTAAAGTGGTAACAATATAATAAAGATTTTAAAGAGCAGATGTAAACATGGAATGAAATAACAATTAGGGTGTCGAATTGACTCCACTGACGTTCTATCTTCATTTTGCAACAGCTGACTTGTTTTGTCTAGTTTCCTTCCGCAATCATTTATACGGAGAGCAGGTGAAAATTTTTGTTTATATTTAATTTTTAGATTTTATTTCATGTTAAGTGCGAGATTTTGGTGATGAAAGTGTATTGTATTTGGTTATAAAAGTTTTTTTTAACTACTTTTTGAAATTCTTAATGTAAAAAATAATTTTTTTTAATGCAATAGAAATTAGTTGATAGTCAAGTAAAAGAACAATTGATTAATTACAGTTAATATTGAGAATCTACAATGCTTAGTCTGCTTGCAAATTGTGTGCCCCCAAGAATGTAATGCTAAGTTGTTATCTACAACGCATGTGTGAAAAAGTATGCAGTGTAGCAAGAAGCTGCATTGATTGCAAACATTCAACATAAATTCAGGTAAAATAACAAGCAGACGTTTTTGGTAAAATCTTTTAAAATCAGTCTTTCCGTCTAGTTCAATTTGTTTCTTGGAATTTGAAAAGGCAGAAAGATTTCATTGAAGGCAACCTAATTACAAAGCGAACTATGGAAATAGAAAGGTACTAATATGAGTTAGAAATTTGAATCGTTGCAACTTTCCTACCAAATTATTGTTGATTAGATTGATTTTCATTTTTTTGATGATGGATTTTCATACAGCAAATTTCAACGGAGCCAAAAATTATAAAAAATTTTGTTGCAACAAATTATTTGATAGTAAATTTTGTTACAATAAAGAGAAACTCGAATTGGTTTCTGAAAGCTGTAAAATATTTTTCAGTTTTAGAATGTTGTTTTATGGAAGGACTTTTCATTGACAAACGAAATGAGTTTAATATTAACTAAGCGGTAGGAACACAAAGTGCGGAAAGATATCAGAAACTTACAAATCGTCTCTTGCTTATCTAGTATCATAGGCTTATTCACTTAGAAAGAGTAATTACTGAATTGAAATTAAGAATTGATTTTAATATTCAGTATATCTATAAATATCTTTTCTTAAGATAGTTATAGTTTCAAAATGGGGATTAAATCTGTTGAATACAATTAGTTTTTCATTTGGATTTAAGCCTAGCAAATATGAAAGGCATACAATGTACTTTTGTTTTCATATGAAATTCTTCACCTTTTAGTATGTAAGATACTTCAGCAAGTTATAGTGTCAGAAAGATTATCTTTTCCAAATGCAGTAGAGGCTCATTTTGGCGAACCTCGAATTTACAAATTAGTGATTAGTCTCTAACCATGCTCCCATAAATGTAAAGAAATTCGGAGAAGATAATCTTTCTGATATTCTCGTATGCTATATCTTTCTAATATTTACTAGTTACTTAGCTTTACTGATAGCATTGTTTCGTAGCACGAAAGGAGATTTCACAATAGATCAGCACTAAAAATAAATCAAATAAGATCTTGAGCGCTACAAAATTCCCTTTCTTTACTAAATTATTAAATATTAAAATCGGGACTCATTTTATCTGCCTTTCAAAAAAAATAGTTAAAAATCAAAAACAAAAATAGTAAATATCATTATTTTTCTTTTTTAAGAAAAAATAACCCAATGCCGTAAATATTTTCTCTTTACACCCTGCACTTACGTATAAAAAGACAATTTTAAAAAAGGTAAAAGAACGACACACCTCTGTTCTTGAAGCGAGGAATGTTACATCGTTTAAATTAATTACACAGTAACATAAGAAACTTCCCATGGAGTTAAGATCATCGTTAATTACAGCAGAAATTAATCACAAGTACTCATCAAAGTTTCGAAGTGAAACATATTAGGTTGGGGAAAAAGTAATCCATTATTTTTTCGGTAGACGTCTGTAGTGATCGCTATCTCGTGAGGTATCTATCAAACAATTTCAGATTTATGCTTGTTGGAAAGGTGACATTTGACACTAAAATATTCTCTTGCGGTTTTTTGTTTGATTAATTCAGTTACGAGTACAAGATTTTAAAAATAAAGACAACAAACAGAAAATTCGATACATTTTAGTTTTTCTCTTGTAACGGCGAAAATGATAGCCGGGTGGCTAAAATTGTGAAAGGTGTTTATCGTCCTATATAAGACTGTAACAACCAGATACGTACAAATTTTGTTTCGTCGATTCCGTTCGGGTATTTTTGATGTTAGAGATGCACCTCGCATGTGGATACAGCATCGTTGAAAATGTCTATAAAATATCAAAAATGATCAAAGTTAACCGCATGTCAGCAGTCGTAACGCGCAAGACCTAAAAATCAACATGAAAGCTATTTTAAGCCTTTTTACAAAGTGAATCCAAAAGAAGTTACATAAAGTTCACGTAAAAATAATGGATTTCTTTTTCCCCAACCTAATATTAAGTTAGCCCGAACCGACATCCTGATATCATCAACATCCTTATTCAATTTGAATTCCTTATAGTCATATTTTAATAATGGATAAAAATTCAGTCGACAAACAGAATAAGGATATCATTCATAAAGACGATCGTGCATCTTTTTTGTGAAACTCTAATACTTTATTAAATGCTAACTGTGAAACATTAAACGTATGAAGTTTATACATTTTTTTGCTAATATAATGTATGAATGTATGAAATTCATACATTTAATGACGTTTGACGTTATAATTCGAAACATTAAACGCGTGAAGGATTTATCTTTCTATAAAGATCTCATTTGATTCTCTTATTGTATAAAAAAGTGCTATCTATAGTTTTTTCAAATGATTGCTATCTATGATTTTCAGCTGCAATAATTTTTTTACAAATGGTGGTTTATCAATAATGGATTTGAGGAGATAGCAGTCAGAGGTCTCAAAACCTGTAAGAAAACTACTTAATATACAGGGTGATCTTTTTTAAAGTGACAGTGATTGGAGCGCCCTGTAGCGCGATCTAATTGCCGAAATGGCACCAAACTTGGTATTTAGACTAATTAAATAGAAAAAAAAGATTCCGTAAAAAAAAATATAAAAAATCACCACTAGAGCATTTTGCGGCGCTGCTGTAGTTTACAATAACGAGAATTAGCATAAAACACGGGTATCAAAGAAGAAGTAAATGTTGCGCGATGACAGCACAAGTAATAGGGGCTATAAAAGCAAGTAGTAGACAGCTCCGACAAATAATCTCAGCTGAAGTAAACGAGCTCCAGTGGACATGCCTCACACGTTACCGGAACGTGCGTTACTGGTGAAGCTGTATTATATGAATCAATGTATTGGACCCGCAGCTCTTCGGGAATTTCGAACCAGAAAAAAATTAAGAAAGGGGCCTTTATCGCTGAATGGTCTTAAGAAAATGATTAAGAAGTCGAGGAAATGGGGTTACTGACCATTCGCGCTAGGAGAGGACTTAAACCAGTATCAGAAGATGTAAAAACTGATGTGGCAACTTCAATTGTCGAAGGCTGTGGAGAACGTTGTGCACAGAATGCACGGTGTCATCTGAGAACAGTGTTCACGTTGAATGTGGTCTAGTTCCTCACCGGGGAAGTTAATAACATTAATAATAAATGAACATTAATAATTTAACTGTACGATTGTATGCGTTAGTATTTTTCTTTTTTCATAATTTGTCCATTGCAAAGCGTCACCAAACGCCTTAGCGGCGATATTTGGAACTAAAATTATTTTTCACGGAATCTTTTTTTTCATGTCTTGATTAGTCTAAATACCAAGTTTGATGCCATTTCGGCTGTTAGATCACGTGATATGGCGCTCCAAACACTGTCACTTTAAAAAAGATCACCCTGTATATCTAAATAAGACCTTTCGAGTTTTTTGTGAATTTCTGACAAAAATATGTGTGATATTTATTATTGAACAGTTTGTTTTCATAGAATATGAAAAATTATTTTTTACGAATTTTAAATCATTCGTTTTAATTTCCAATTTTATCGAAGACAATAATTTAACACCCATTCCTATCTTGCATTATCACCAATGATTAAAAGAAAATGTTTTGTAATTTTTAATGTATTTTCATTTTATACACTAAACATGCAATTTATCTGTATAGTTACATACATATTTTCAGAACAAATTAAATGCATGAAATGTTTTATTTAATATCTCGTCCAATGTTTCAGTTCAAATAAATAATGAATAGCCAAATATTTTGATTTGACGTGTCTGACCATAGTGATGAAGGGTTATAATCAACTGAATCTCAAAACTATAATCTACTGAATTTTGATAGGCAGCTAAACAATTCTGATTTAAAGATAAAAACTTATTCAAAATATTAATGAATCCCGCAAGAAATGGTCACAAATCAACTATATTACTTTGTGCGGAACGTTTTTTTAAACGTGGTATGTGCATTCTTATAAGAAAATATCGAAAGATATCTTATCAATGCAATGTATTTGCATCAATGCAGATGTCTATGTTTACCTTAAGTATTTAGAACAGAATTTCCTTTGAAAATAGGAAATTTCTAAGAATTCTTTCAAGGGAACCATAGATTTTAAAATGAAAGTGTATCTTACAATACCGTTGTGAGATTATTCATTCGCGTAAAATAATATTTAAAGTTTGAAATATTAAGAAAAAAGATATCTGTATTTTAAAGAAATGATGAAAAAGTTGCTTCATCATTTTTTTAAAACACTGATGTTTCAAAAAAATTTTATTGCAAAAATTTGTGATAAAAAACAAATAAAATTGCTTATTTTTTAAACACATTTTTGGAATAAAATAAAATTAATTTGCTTAAACTTATTCACATCAAAAAATTTTGAGAAATGTGAAATTAAAATTTTTTCTACATTTTTTCCATTTAGTCGTATCTCTTTAATCACCTGTTTATCCAATTTATCGAATATCGGATTTTTTTTATCACATTTATTTTAATTATCAATAAACATTTCAAGTGTAATTTAAAAAATTTTACGAATTAATATGCATCTAATTTTGCTTAACTAACACATGGTAAATATTAAAACTAGATTATCTACATATTAAACACATTATTAACAATTTTTTAAAATTCTTAATGTATTTATTGCTAAATAACATTATGTTACTCAACTTATTTTAAAGTTAGAACATTTATTTCCATGGTCAAATACCTGGATAAATTCCTCGAATATTTAATGGCTGGATCTTTTTCAATTAATGGTATTTTTATTTATAATATTATAGTCTCGTTTTTCCTATCAAAATATTTTAATTGGTATTTAGTTAATCTCTTCTATTATGGTAAAACATTCTTTTTTATTAAAATAAATATATTTTAATAATATTTTAAAAAAATACATTTCTAGACTTCCTTTTAGTTTGTCCCTTTTAAGGTCTTTTTTTTCCAAAGAACAATTAGTTCGATCAACACCAACAATTTTAAATAGGTTACATATCACTATCAATATTATTACTGAAGACAAATATTGAATATATTAACCAATGAATTGAGAAGCAGAGAAAGACTGGTTTCAAGCCATCATCTGCCAGCCATAAATAATTTTTTTAATAGCATTTTTTAAACAAAAAATAAAGTCAAACAATAATTGAAGTAAAATTTTCTTTTTTTCTGTTACAAAGTTGATTGGTATTTAAAGACAAGCATAATAATAAAAAAAAAACAAGTTTGGTTAATATTTGCCCTTTGAGTTTTTTCATTAAATAAAAAAAAAATGCCGCCAAATGCGTGGTGATAGACAGCCAATGATGGAGAAATGCATTGTCATGGTCGAATACATTATTTTAAAACGAGACATGTGACTTACGAATTCTTTAAAACAGATGAATTGAGACTGAAAGCTTATACTATTTAAAAGACTATGATCGCTGAAATTTTGTTCATCCTTAGGTAAATTCTCTAAGACAATTTTGAAAAATTATGGAAAACTTTAAAATAGAGAAATAAAAACCCGCGAGGAATGACGGCAGTAACTTGATTTATATTAAAGATGAATTTATGTTACTCCGTATTCTCGCAGAGGACTTTTATCGCTATTTTAAATAGCATTAAATCGTTTTGTCAGCCGGAATAAAGCCCTCTTAATTAGAATTCAACTATGTATCTAGTCTTTGTTCTGAAGTATTTCCTGTAATTCATTATTTGTGTTAATTGATATTTTTATTGGTCATCTATTACATTTGCAGTCGTTTTTTTTTCGGAAAAGGTTTATGAATTAATATGTATGTACCAAATTTTTTCAGGAATTATCCATTACAATTTGTTGTATTAAAATCCAATATAAAAGCTAATATCTATGTATAATAAAATGTGACTTGAAGATTAAATAAAAGTGCTCAGTAAAGAGGGAAGTATTTAATGCTTTGTTTTGTATTATTTCCAAATCTTGTAAATTTTTGTCCACTGGTAGACTTGACTAGAGAAGTTTTAAGACGAACGCTTTTGTTTTTCGCTCTATCACTGATTTAATTTCAATTTGACAAACCCACGCACGTATTCTCGGTTATTTGAAGACTTTTCTAAGAGACAAATATATTATTTGGAATAATGTTAAAAGCTGAAGGGTGTGTGTATAATACCCTCCCTGATACATAATATCACTTAATTACTGTTAGAATATTTGTAATTACGTAATTAAATGTTTCAAAGGTGCTTTATATGTTCACTTTAGATATGATAAATTAATAAGTTTAGGTTTTATACATACAATGCATTAAATATTGAATTCACATGGATTCAGGTTACATTGTTTTATAATTAGTTGACAATGAAAAAATAACAGAAACCGGTAAATTAATCGAACCATCTTGATTTGTGAAAATGATATAGGAATATTCTTCATTTGCTGTAGTTTTGCTATTAATATTCTAACCATCAAGTTAATAGTTTGAATTGTAGTTACGAATGAACTATTTGCTTTTTTGTTTTCTTTGCTTATGATCTTTGTTTAGTATGTAATAAAATACACAATTTTCATATTGAAAGTGGCAATATTTTATTTATTTGTGGTTTTTATTTTTAACTTCAATCACACTCTCGGAGTTGGTACTGGATGTTGTCTAAAGCGATGATGCCATCTCCATCGGACTTGCGTGTTTTAGCATCCAAAGAAAACTATCAAAAATAAAAAATTAAATGTACTCAGCATTTTTATGTGAATATATTTAGATTATCTTGCAATTATTACTAGATTTGTATTTAAAAAAAATGCTCACTTTTTTTAAAGCATGTTTGCAGATGAAAACAATAATTTATTATTAATCTATGTATATCAACCAGACTAGAAAATTATAACTAAATAAGCATACACATGAATATACTCATGATTTTTATCTGTATCTTCGGAAAAATTTTCAAAATGAATAATTCAATGATATCTCTTGTTTAGTGATGCAATTAAAAGTAAGAGCGAGAGTTTTTTATTTCATTTTTATTATAAAATTTAAACCAATTAATACTCTAAAAATTTTTCAATAAAAAAAAATTAGGAATTGTGAAAAAATAAAATATATATAGTGGAATTTCTTACTCTAAGCATTTATAGGGATAAATTACAATACCATTTTATACAAAAGTATGAATCTGAATTCTGAGAGAAACTTCTATAAAAAATAAATAAAAACTATCAGGGCTTGAATAGGGCAGAGCGTCTATAAAATGCTAGACACATTTTGACTTTTAATAATTCATAAAAAGTGAAGGCGTAAGCAAACTTATGGCATTTATGTATACAAACTTTTATTAGTGTATGAAAATTTCCATTGACGATTTCTTTTTTCGATATAAATATCTATTTATTCTTTTGTAAATTATTGACGCTGTCTTTTCTTGATTATTTGCACTGACCATTTCATAGGAAGATGGATTGAGCCCAAACTCTTGTTCACCAAGAGTATCAGATATAACGCCATTAATATAATGTTTCCTCTAGTAAAAGACAATTATTTACAGAAGAATGTTGGAGACTTAAACGCCAGTTTTTCTGGTGCAATATCCTCTATGGATGCCGTCATACATGTCCTCATTTGGTGCGTTGATTATCGTCTTGATCTTCTTTGTTGGACGAACAGTGCACACGTGGTCTCAAGTCCATTAATAAGGGCCATTAAGCGTTAGTCTATCTGACCATTAGAGTCATAAATTTTTCTTCATTAATTTATGGATTAATATCAAAATGTATCCATCATTTCATATGCATCCAATAAATATACAATCAATGCAAAGCGCTTGTGTAGTATATTATAAATAACTCCGGATTAAGAAATTTAATATCTTTTATGAAAAGATTAATGTAAAGTATTGGGTAGCCCGGAACGTTTGTGCAGATATTTTAGGACAGTTAAAACGCAGCTTATATAAATATTGATATACATTTACTAAATTATGTAGGTACCATTCTGCTCCACAACCTTTCATGCAGCTTCAGAATTCCACCCTTCCAGAACCTCGCAGATTTCTCGGCAAAAAATTTGTACAAATCGGTTTTGATGTCAACCAAAGAGTCGAAATTTTTTCCATTAAGAGAAATCCTTCCTCCAGCACTCTCGCCATAAACAGCGCATATCTTATTTGCCACTTACGGGACATTTTTGCCCTTTCGGAAAAAGAAAAGCATTAAATGCCTATAATGCATCCATTTTGCAATGCTATTTGCCACCATACTCTAAGGCGTACAAAACTGCTAATAATTAACCAATCGTAACGAAGCATTTTTCCAAATATGGCTGAAGATATCTCTTTTAGGATATGCACACATGCCATTTGTTTTCAATAATTGATGACATTAGTGTGACGTCATATCCACAACTGTTTCCAAACAAATACAATGTAAACATTTGTTTAATATTGTATTTAAGAGTGCCTTCTTGACAAACTTGGAGATTTTTGTTTGGCTATCGATTTTATTGGTGATTTTTGTTGGCACAGAACAATAAATTGTTCTGTTGCAACCAGAATACGATTGGAAATAAGCCGAGCTTGGTGATTAACTGTGATTACAATTTGGCGAGAATCAAAGGTTAAGCAAACAAAAGGTTAGTTTTAACAAACACGTTATCTTTAAATAATGAATATCAATTTCAAAAATAACAATTTAAAAATCTATCACCTAAGTCTATGGCAGTTTCAATGATAAATGACGCTTAACAGCAAATGTTTGGAAACAATATGACGTCACAACTAATGTCGTCTATTGTGATATATTCAATCAGGTCTCCCGCACTAGCTACCGAAAATCGGCACGAACTTTCAAGACAACCCAATTTTAAAACCAATGAAATAAAATCATATTTACCTTAACATCACCTTCCAGATCGACAGGTATTTTCATGCTCTGCCACTCATCTTTTTTGTTCACGTGCTTCATCACCAGATTCGAGGTGTTAATGTTATGTACCTGAACATCGAGGGACACTACTCCACCTCCATTG
Source organism: Latrodectus geometricus (assembly GCA_026290005.1). Taxonomy (NCBI): domain Eukaryota; kingdom Metazoa; phylum Arthropoda; class Arachnida; order Araneae; family Theridiidae; genus Latrodectus; species Latrodectus geometricus. Next base: position 1,375 of record JAPDSC010119846.1, on the reverse strand, counting down.
AAGTAGACATCGAACTTGAAGCAAGCCTTCTTCCTGCCAAAGGCCCCGAAGAAAGGAGTGACTAAACGTACTTTTCTGAAAGATGCATCCTTAGCATTTACTGATATGTAACTTCCTGAAAGAAAAAAATAATACTTTGAATAAAGGATTAATTATAATTACGTTGCTGAATGTATTTTCTAATTTAAAGACACATTAAATATTCTGTCTTTCATAACATCTTAGCTTATCCAAAGTTTTCTAATAATAATATATAAGTGTGTGAGAAATGTGAAATCGCCACTAGAGGGCGAATTTAACCCTTCTTTGCATGATTTTTTCTTTATTGGTGAAATAAATCAAGTTGATATAGTTCATGTTCAAAATTAAAGGAAAAATGGTTAAAAAAATCTTAGTATATATTTATAGTATAAATTTAGCAAAAAACAATATGCTAAAAATTTCCATCATCATCCAAAGTTAGATCATTAGCTTAGTACTAAATAGAAATAAAAGAGGAAAATAACAGAAACACGTGTTACAAACCTTTCTTCCACTCATTTTCAATTTTTTAGCAATAGAAACTCTAATATAATAAAACAAAATTATAAACGAAATGATACGTTTATTGCAACTACAACAAACAGCGGAATGAGACAACTTTAAGCTCGTTTCACTGATAATGACACTTGTTTATTTTTGACAGCTATGTTTCTTTTTATGCAATGGACATTAAAAAGGTATCCAAACACGATCAACTTAAAGCGAACTTGTTCTTTTATATAATTTTTGGGCATTATAGGTTATGATGGAAATTTCCACCATTATGCAAAGAAGGGATAAAAAAGGGAGTTGATGTACGTTGACCGAGAGAGTCGGTCGAGGAATGGATAAGCGCGATATTCAATAAATTTGTTATGTGTTACTGAATTGCAGTCTTTTATTAAAAATATCTGACATGGTTACGTGTAGAAGTAATTCTAATAAGAAATTAGCCAAGTTAACACACGTAGATTACAAGTGCAAACTCTTTTTTAGTATCTTGTTCATTCCTTTTATTACTGCACGGTAGCATGTACAATAATTATTCAAAATATAACAGATGATTCATCAGATGTATGCTTTTTAATTTATCCCGGATCTTGGTGTAAAAATGTTTGGAGCAAAACTTGCTGACGAAAATATTACATCTTGATCCATTATTCAAACATGACACCGATATATGAACAAGGAATCCTATACGCGAGATATTTTCAAATAATATTTAATTTCTTTGATAAAAAAAAAATTGTCAGTGAGAATTCCATATTTTTTTAACAATTGGTTCTGTATTGTCATATATACTTTGTTCAGGCTTACTTCAAAGAATATAGAGTTTCATATTGCCAACTTTCTT
>JAPDSC010119840.1:17502-38091 GCA_026290005.1 Latrodectus geometricus | reverse complement strand
GAGACCATTTATAGATTAAATAAAGGTGCACGTGTAATTTTTTTTTTTTTAATTCACTCTCTCTTTCCACATTAGGAGTGTTAAGCAGTGATCATACTTATGACTTATAAACACCGTTGCACTGAAATGAAATAGAAAAGTGAAGGTGTTCATTATTACAAAAGCAATTTAAATGATCTTTTCCAGATGCTCAGGTCATAAAAATGAAAGAGGAAAATATGTTTTTTCGATGTTTGAATGTCATACATAAATGATCGTTACTTATATTCATGAACATATTTCTTTTCTTTATAATAAACAGTTAATAATATACGGAAATAAATTGTTTGTCAACAGTTGTGTTGCATTCTGATTCATTAATAATAAATTAATCCAGTAAAAAATAGGATAAATTTTAAATTTTTATAATAATTAGATAATATTAACAAATGAATTACATAATTCTAGTTGGTTAGACTATACTTTAGGGTGCCCCTTTGATTCTCGCCAAGTTGGGATCGTGATTGATCGCCAAGCAGAGCAAAACTTAATCGTGTTCTGATTGGTTTAGATCCAGTCGTGGCTCAGATTGGGTCATCGTTTTTAGAAGTTTGAAAATCCAATATACATTGAGTTATTTTTTAATGTTCAACCATACCTGTTAGCACTGTAATCGCCGCAAACAGGAATAACGCCAAAAAATCGCCAAGTTCGCCAAAGGGCACCCTAAAGTATAGTTTTATCTTCGAGTTTTATAACTATAGTATATAAAACATACTTTGACACAAATATTTATGTTTTATATATTATAATATGTTTTATATTATTTTTATATATAATTGTATGTTTATATGCTACAGTTTTATAACTATAGAATGTAAAACATACTTTGACATTAATATTTCATTAAAAATTACGTAAATTTTTTTATGTTTTAAATACTATATTTTGTTGGTGTAATTATTTTAGCACTTTACATTCGACAGACACAGATTCTCCAAGTACTTCTAGACACTTGTGAAGTTCAGTGTGTATATATGTTCAATGAATGAAGCAATGTGATGTTCTTAATTTTCTAATTTGAAATAAATTATAAAAAATATAAATAATTCATTCAATTTTTGAAAATGTAAAGATGTATTGAGAGAAATATTCTAAAATGTTTTTTTTTTTTTTTGGTTTATATAAAATTATTTTTCTTAAAATAACTGAAAAACTTACCAACATTTACAAAGAAAAGATTAACCATAAAAATACAAAATACGGTTTAGAACTGGCAATTTGCGCAAAATATGTCAAGATTATAAAAAATCTAATGAAAATTCACGAGAATTCTCATTAGTTTTTATGTAGTCTATTTTCTAAATTTAATAATTTCAAGATAAAAAATTGAAGAAATACATAGTTCATTCGTCCACTCACACAAATACAAATACATACACGTGAGATGACCAAAACTAACAAAAGAGAATTTGTGATAGTTTTGATTCCGTCACCTGTTCCCACTTAAACACCAAAGTCAAGAATAAAAATTTGCCATTAAAACTTGTAAATTTCACCTTATATTTCCTATCAACGCTGTACATTGACTGGTGCTAGAAAAAGAACAGTGGAGGATACGAACTGGTATCAATTCTTAATGCAATTAAAAAAACATGACACTTAATTATATAATTAAATGGTACGTACATACGGTAACGAATGACGACCACTTTGGCGATAAATATTTTGGCAAGACAAACACGATTTAAATAATATTTATATAATACTCTACTCTTTATTTTAGCACGCTCTCTGTAACCTACGTTGACGCCTAGGTTTTTTTAAGGAGTCGTCATATTATTTTTTAAGTTCACCAGTTTTGGCGATAAATCTAGGTAATCGTCAGAGTACGTAAGTACCAATTAAATATTGCCATGCTGAGAGAATTTATGCACTTTAAGTATTCGTATAGGGTCCAATACCCTTTAACTAGTGTGGTAGGTTATAGGAAGGAAAATGCCAGCCCACATGATGCTTTAGTCACTTGATAGTGGTTGAAAGTTATCAGGTTGCTTAGTTCCTTTAGATTAAAGAAGTAAGTAGCCAGAAGTGAATTTCAATTACATAACTTTATATACATTCGAAAAGGAGAATACGTTCACTTGTATCGATTTCATCATTTGAACATGATCTATAATCAAACGGCGAAAAATGCTACGAGAATAACGTGCTAATCAAGTGTATAATACTTACTTATGTTAATAAGTAATAATTAAATTTTGCTCTAAGTTATTAACGTTATAAGTGAATAACAGTATAGTTATAATATCTTTTCTTAAACATTTAAATACAAACTGCTATAAATTTGCAAAAATAAAATTGTTATATTAACCAATATTGGTTAGCCTATACTTGAGGGTGCCCCCTTGATTCTCGCCAAGTTATGATCGCCAAGCTGGGCAAAACCCAATGGTGTTCTGATGGCAACAGAACAATTGATTGTTCTGTGCCAACAAAAATCGCCAATAAAATCTATAGCCAAACAAAAATTGCCCAGTTTGCCGAGGAGACACCCTCAAATATACTTTTACCCTAATATTAATAAAAATCTTTATGTTTGACAATTCAAAATTCATTGGTATAAATATTTATCAATTCGTTTTTCTACCAACTAAACCCAGTTTTATTAGGAAACAAAGACAATTCATCTGATAAATAACCATGTTAGTCTGATAGGAAACAGACAATCAATACTCCTATCCAAAAAAAAACGTTATCACAGGAACAAGATCTACCAGAAAAAAATAAAAGAAAAACTATCACGAAATAAAAAAAGCGTGGGAACTCTGGTAGTTCCGAGTAGGGTGGAGCAATGGCAAACTCAGGGGCTACAGGTAATGATTATCATGTCAAGATGGTTGGTTCGGCGACTACCTGTCAATAGGGAAAGCCGGGTCGAATCTCACCTACTCACTTGATTTTCCAAAGACATTCTAAATACAAGGAGGAGAGAAAGAGCGCGAAATGACACTCCATCAGTTCTATCGGGGTCACCAAGTTTTCTGTTGCAACGAAATATACAGATACCATTTATTTATGTTAACATCCCTTCCTTACATTCATTCAAATAGCAAATATTTTACTAAGATTCCCTTAACTAATAGAGGAAATGATATCTCAGTAACTATCATTATTCTGCATATTTGAAATCAATTTAAAAATGTGATAATACGCTGTTTGTCATTAATAGTTTACTAGCAATTAATACATACACAGCCATTGGTGATTAATGGATTGTATTTTAAGGTTAACGGTTTTGGAACACTCACCTGTCAACAAGCGCCTCATAATTTTGAACCACGGGCAGATGATGAGGTCTCACCTGTGTTAGTAACATCTAATGATCTACACCGCATCAATGGAAGAAATTTGGACATCACAGACTAACGTGAACACGTTCCCAACCCACGAAACTCTCGCAATTCAGTAAAGGTGAATGTGGTCACCTTCTCAGTCACTACCCTTGGAAGATGATGCTTCTTGTCAATCTTATAGGAAGCACCATGAAGCTATGACCCATTATAGGATTCAGATGCAATTAATAACATAATATCGGAAGTCTGTTGTCAAGCGCGCTTGAATATTTAACACATATTTTCTCCAGGGGACTTTCCACAAAGAATGGGATGTATATTCACAGGTCGCAAAGGAGCAATATTGTTCAACAATGGCTGAAATCGAGTCAGAGATTTTCCACATTAAACTAGTTTTGATATTAACTTTAATAAATTAGGTAATATTTTAGCATAATTCCAGTTATTAACTATTTTTTTATTTATGCTTTATTAACTTAAAACAGCAGAAGTCAATAAGAAAATGTTTTTACAGATATTAAACTAAATAGGCAACATTTTATTCCAGTTTCTTAAACTGTATATATATTAAAATAAGTATATGCTAATTTGTTCCAATATTTTCCATCAACTGAATTTACTTATAATGTGACTCACTGAAATTAGTTATAATAAATTTTTAGCTAATTTCAGTGATTTGTTTCTTAGTTTAATTGCATTCTATTATAGCTGCTTTTCATTGCTAACTGAAGATGTTAAATACAGTCAACCAAGTCATGATTTTGAGCCAGACTCAATTGAAGACGTTAGCAATTCAACTGCAACCTCTCAACTCAGACTCCTACGCCATTTAAATGAAAAGGTACATCATTGGTTACAAATGTTAAGGTGCATAAAAAATTTGTGAAAATTTAAAACCATTGGCCTTCTAGCACAATAATTCGCTTCGGAATCAGATATCTATCTAGTTACATTCTAAATACTGGAAATACTGTAGCTCTCAAATTCTGAATTGTTTTGTTGATGAAATAAAATAAGTTTTTTTTCGGCCAGTTGATGTGTTCAAAAATTTCAGAACATTGTAAAGAAAAATTCAAGTCCACAACTATAAATAATTTTGATGAATAAATTCAATATTTTCCATCCGTAGGGTGCTATAAAAATAGCATTTTCCTTTTGATTAGTTTTATTAATGAAAAATTATTTCATTATACAACACATCATAATTAAAGTTCGAATATCCGATTATATATACCACTCTACAAAAAAGTGGTGGAACTCTCGATCATAAATATTTTTCATCTGAATATTTATATTATTCCACATCATTGTAAGGTATCAAAATAAAGAAAAGTTTAGGAATTTTGTTGTCACCAAATAAATATTCTAAGATATTAATTCGTTAACCTGGTAGAGAAAACGCTGTCATGTCCGTATAGGAGTTGGTTCAATACTTAATCCTGCCAAAGACCATCTACGGAGAGTTGCTATGCATGTTAAAGAGTTTCGTAGAGTCTAAAATCCTTCTGTTGGTGTGAAAGTTTTAAGAAGAGTAAAATATCTTAGAGGCCATCTCAAATGTCAACCTCGTTATTTAATCGTGGTTTAAAATTATAAAACGCCAACTGCATGTAGCAGTTCTGGTTGATAGAAATAAGCAACACGGCAAGAGCCTAACTCCCTAATAAAGGGCTGAAGCAATATCATCTTTATCTAAAACATAAATGAATTCATCTGTAAAAAAACCTAACAAGACAGATTATAAACATTGTGTCTCCGTCGTTGCAAATGGAAGCATTCATGCGACCATGAAAAAGTAAAGAGATCGAGAAGATAACTTTTGATTGTGCAGTAAAGTTTACAAACATTAAAGTTGTTTTACTGCTATTCAAGTCAAAGGCTAATTTCACGTCGCGCAGGGTTAAACGCACCCACAGAAACAAAAAAAGGAACTTTTAATTGCGAAAAGTGACTTGAATATTGATTTGGTTTTACCATTGTGTGTTATTTATTTCAGTAACTATGGTTACATCAGAGTGAACTGATGAAATCAAAGAGTGAATACTTTAAACACTTATTGTATGCTGATTAGGATACTTACTGGAAAAGATATACTGATACTGTTAATATGTCTTAGTAATCATCTGGGCTTAATGTATAATAAAGAAACTAACTATTCACAACTACTACTTATGAATTGTTTCAAGCAATAAGTATGGCATAATAATAATAGTATTTATGAGCAACGTAAAATACAATAATGTTTCCAGTCCACAGTAAAGAACTACTTTGATATACCCCCCCGAATCGGAAATTTGGCGACATTTTTTTCTCACCAACCCAAAATACCTGTTTTTGGCGTCTTTTTTCTCGCCAAGATGGATTCTCACTAAGTACAAATAATTAATACATAAAAAAACTTTAAAAAAAATAACTAAAAAAATGGTACAAAATGCAAGAAAATTCTAAATTTGGCAACAGCAAAAACCTAAAAGCTGAAGAAACCTAAATTAGCAACACCAAAATAAGAAATAGCAACCCTAAAAAGTCCGTAGGTAGTGCCAGATTTGGCGCGTAATTTTTTTTTTTGGGGGGGGGGGTATATCAAAGTTGTTCCCACAGTAATTATCTGTAAAAGGGAAGCAAATGAATTGCTGCATTTTATAAACTTCGGTTTTGAAAGTTAGAAAATCTGTAATCATAACAATGGCAAGAAAACTTTGGTTAACAACTTAGCATACATACGCAACATTTCTCACATATAAATTCGAAAAATAATATAAATTATAAATGTATAAGGTGCTTTTTGAAAGGATGCAAAATCAGAAAAAAAGCTTCACACCAACCGTATAAAAAAATAATATAATATACATATTTATATATTGTTAAATGCATACTAGCTGAATATATTTTGTTTCTGGTTCAATGAATTTATATTTGACATTTAACTTATCGCATGTTTACTTTATTTAGATTTTACCAAGAAAAACCGCGCAACAATAGAGCAGTTTACCGAAAATCCGGGAATCCAACTCTTTTGGAGAGTGATCTTTCTTTGAAAAAAATTCACTTACATTAGACTTTTTTCAATGCGACAAACCGAAATGAACAAAAATCGAAAGATAAACTTCAAAGCTGAAAGACAAACATTAAAATAATGCAATAAAAACTGAAGCTGGACATACAATAGATATTTTTTTGTATAAGGCATACCGAAATAAACAAACATTAAAATAATTTTAAAAAACCACTTCTGATTTAAGTTACAATTTAGATGAGAAAATGTAACTTTCCACAGTTTAATTAATACCTTTAACAAAATAATTTAGTTAACAGCTTCTCAAAGCTATGTTGGCATCAAGAAATAAAATACCATGTATAAAAATAATGTTATTAATAATGTTGTATAAATCCAATGTTATTAAAATAGAAATTGGGAATCTTTATCATCCGTATTTCGATTGGGTGACATATTGGGAAATCTGAAAACGCATTCGATGAAGAAGGCAAAATCGTATAAATATTATTAGTTTTTTTTAATTACTTTTTATAGAAGTTAAAAAAGATGGTGGTATATGATGCCACCACGTACATGGCAATTTTAAAAAGTGGAAAAGAATTACGAGCTTTCCTCTTGAAGCGAGGAGAGTTCTACAAAATAATACTACATGGCTTAAATTAATTATATGGTGGCATAACATATTTAACATGAAGCTCAAATCAACATTAATTATGTTTCATATTGATTACAAACACTAATCAAAATTTCGAAAGGAAACAGAAAGAGTTTTTGATTTGAACTACCAAGAGACTGATATACTGACACAAGTTTTACTCTTTTTCAAGCAACCATTTTTTAACAAATCCGGACGAAATCGGCGAGGTAATAGAATAAGGATTTTATTAGTATAAAAATTATGATTGTATGTTATATTTTTACGAAAAAAGAAATAAATGTAGCATTTATTATATTTTCATCCATTCGTAACAAAGGAAAAGAAATATTTGTTACTAAAGAGGCTATTTTAAATTGTAGATAATAATAGTAAAATTTACGATAATAAAGTAATTAAAGTATGTAAGCTAGAAATCTGTAACACGTGTATTAATAAACACTGGCATTTCTTAATTAAAAATTTAAATGTATAATAATTAATATTTTAACACGCTGCTTATGGTATTTTAATACTACTCATAAAATTATTTTGTTGACAGTACCATTCTTTAAAAAGGAGAGATAGCATGCATTAAATATCAATAGTTAAATTGCTTTAATGTAAATATATAGATATATACTTTATGTACAATAAATTATTTAATTTTAAATTTTACCATACCAATACTAATCTTACATTTTATAAAAAATATTTATGTGTGTATGTAAATTATATATTTATCTCACATTCGTTATTAGGATTATAAGGGTTTTTTTTTTTTTTTTTTTTTGATGATTGCAAATTTAAAAATAATACCTAATTAACTTTTATCAACATTTCGTAAACTCTTTAACATAAACTGTTGAAATAATTAAAAAAGAAAAAATATCCATTAACTAAGATACTTTCAAATAAAAGTTTATAATAAAATGAATACGACGCTTATTGATGATATTATTATATCTCAAAATATTGAATATTTTGAGAAATTAATAAAAGTAAATATAGACATTAAATAAAAATTCTTTTCTTTAATAAGTGCCAATTTAACAAAATATCATAAAATTTTCTTTAAATCAATAATTTAATTTCATTACACAATTCTTAAAATTTCTTTTGTTATTCTCGGTAAATTTACAATTACGATCAGTTCAAACTATCCAAATATATAAGCACATTTCGTGTCTCCATTTATGGTATTTTAAATAACTCGAATAAAAAGAATAAACATTCAATAAAAACATACTGAACAGTTCATAATTTTCGCGTGACCGTCATTATTTCCTGTGTCGGTTAGGCCTATTGTTACAAAATATCACAAACTATTTCCTCCTTTGAAAAATGAATCAATTTATGAGGGTCCAAAAGGCACAGTATCACGTACGTCATCGACTGCTTAATTTTTCTCCATCGTATTAAACAGAGGCAATTTTTTTTCTCTTTTGAGAAGAACCCCAGTGAATGGACGTTCGTTTTTTCCCACGGTACGGTTTCTGGCGACCGTAAGCGACGAGGTGCGGATGTGATGAACCAAAACAATGACTAGGCATCCGAGGTCCTCATTAAGAGCCTTTTTTTTTTCTTTCCATCGGCAGCGAGATAAGGGATCATAAAGGGGCGACACATTAAAAAGCAAAGAAAGAAAATAATTAAACGATAATTAGGCAGCATCTCAGATTAGAGGCGTACGCGGTTTGGTATCGTCTCGTAAGACGAAGAGGCCATCAACCGTTTGAGGAGGAGATTATTGTTTATTTTTCTCTCTTTTGTTCGTGTGTGTGCGTGCCACGAGAGAGCATCCGTCGCCAAAGGCGCTCATCCACATAAATGGCGAGAGTATTTCAAATGAGAGGTTTGCCCGAACGGGGGGGGATAGCAAGGGAGGATAAAGGATAAACATGGACGGAAAAAAAGGAAAGACTGTCTGGTAGGAAAAACCCTTTTTTTGCTCCCATCTGGGCCCAGTGTGATCGCATCTTTTATCCGAACCGTAGGGACTGCCAGAAAAGATAACTATGCACCCTTTTTACCTCCTCCCCAGATAATTTCACTGAGCCAAATATAATTTCGAGGGTACATAAAAAAAAAAAAAAACACATTCCGATATCGATAATTTAAATATATTTATATTTTTTATAGATTATAAATAATATAGAAAAATTAAACTTAAAAAAAATGATTTTAGAAGATTTCTCAATTAGATAATTTATAAATATTAGCATTGAAATATTTATTAGCGCAAAGTTATTTCCTTTTTGATTATCTTTATGAACTATTATTATTAACCACATAAACTTTAATATATACATCTATGTAAATGAAAAGAGAAATGTATGGCAGGAATTCTACTTCAAAATATGGTTTTTGATGCTTTTATAAAATTTTGTAAAAAAAGTAGTTTTAAACATAAAATCGTTTAAAAAAAAAGAAAGAAAGAAAGAAAGAAAGAAAGGGGAAAAAAAACACACCTATTTTTTTTTGTATATAATTTTCCCGAAAATTTCATATAGTAAATAAAAAATGTTATAAATAAAAATTTAATTTATGTATATATATATATATATATATATATATATATATATATATATATATATATATTCCACTTAATAATTTGTTGCTTAAATACTATCCACTTTGTGACATTTTATTTTTAATAGGAAAATCATCATATATGATTTTTCGCTTAAATAACAATAAATTCAATAAAAAAAGTCTTACGATTTATGTCAATAACTATATAAAAACCATGAAATACTCAAGAATTTTTCAACAAAACTCCTTCAGTACTGTTTTAGAATTCCGTATATAGAGTTTATAGTAATTACACTAGATTAATGACAAATAAATTTCTACTATTAGGAAAAAAATCATGGTTTACCTATCCAGACGTACACGGTGTTGTTTTTTTATGTTAGTTAGTAATAATTTATTTTACTTCCCATTAGGAAAATTCTGGTTAAAAACACATGATCATAAAATAGTATGTTTCTGATTTTAAATAAATACTTTAATATAAAAAACAGAAAAGAAATATTGTATTGAATTCTTTGTTTGTGTAAAATATTTAGTAATTCAATACTTTTTTTTCCAGTATTTTTTTCCCCAATTACGATTCGATATAAGGTTTTGTAAATATATGCAAATATTAAAATTATTAACTATTCTCTTATAAACTACACAACAGTTAATTCATTCTATGAGTTCACTTATAAATTATTGAAGAAAAAATTATAACATGAAAAGGAAGTGCAAATGTAATTAATATAACATAAAATTTTGAATACATAAAGTAACTGGATGCATTCGAATCGAATTAATGCATTTCCGTCGAAATATCCCATAATGATCAACAAGATCATAATTTTGAGTGTGGGAGCACTATGTATAAAATGCATGCCCCGAAATTGTATATTTTGTGTATTGGTAATATAACTCGAGAGGTCCCATTTTTTTCTTAGGTAGACCTTTTTTTTAAAAAAAAAAAAATTTTCCATGAACTCGTTCTATTTTTTTTTTCTATAATGAACCGTGTATAATATTATCATAGATCAAATAACTTCATATAAAAATAATTTACTTTAATAATTTGGCAAACAAAATGAACAAAAAATTAGAAATATTACTCATTAGGTTTATGTGTCATTATTTTTCAATTATATCTATTTTGAATTTTACAAATATAAAAAAAAGCTAAATTTAAACAAGTAATAAGCACAAACTGTAATAGCAAAAAATTTTAATTTGTGATGGTTGTGCCAGACGCGAAAAACGAAACTGTTTCTAATTGATTGTACTGAGACAACCTTGTATTGCGTACCGAATTCGCGTAAAAATGAAATCAAACCTAACGACGGTTTTTTGCAAATACGAAAGCGTGATAATATTTTCGACTTTAGGTGCGTGAATTGTATCGATCTTTTCAAATTTATATTTATTCATACATTAAAATAAATAAATGGTATCTAACAGATACATTCTTACAATACTCAATTTTAAAATTAAAAATAATTTATTGTAAAACTTAAAAGTTCCTTAGAATTCTACAAGTCCTTCGGGGATAACTACAAATTGAAAAAATTAGTTTTGCACATCAATTATATACAAATTGCCCTTCACGTTTCACACGTTTCATGCATTTATACACAAAATTATTGAAAATGAACATCATTTATATTAATTATAAGAAGAATTATTTACGGGCCGCGGTGGGCTAGTTTGTTAGGGCGTCGTTCTCGATACCAAAAGGTGGTGAGTTCGAATCCCGGCTTAGACGAAGATCCGTCGTGTTCACTAAGGGCGACTGGGGTACGTAAAATCTATCCGGTCGCAAATATCCCCCATGTTCCCATTCCAAATTTATACCTCTGGGGTTGGTTGGAGCCAGGATTTAAGTCTTCTCTGGTTTCAATCTCTAATTTGGAAGATTCAGATGGTGCTGCCATCTATGAGCCAAAAGTCGTACTTCCACCTTTGTTTGAGGGTGCTCAATTCAAAAACGGAAGACGCGCTCTCTCTGACTTCATTCGCCTAGTCCCTGACGAGCGAGCTTGGCATTGCCAAATGTCATCAGAAACAACAGAATTATTTACCATACAAATCAATCATAGATATTTCATTTATTTACACTTTCCCTGAAGATAAATCTAAACTCATACGCATATTTTGCGAAATGCTTTTCAACATAATGTGTTAGTGACTTGGATTTATGTAGTAATTCCAATTTTTATACTGTTGTTTGGTGATTTTCTTCGCGAATTCTACAAGAATAAAGAATCTTAAAAGAAAAAAAAATTTTTTTTTTAGGTGTTTCAGATGTAACAGATGAAGTCCAAAGGCGTTTTTCGATTTCCACATAACCACTCAAATGTAACCGTGGTCCATCAGAAGAGTAAGAAAAAATGTTTTCCTCAAACATATTGATATTGTCGCGAATAAATCTCAAGAACTTTTCGGCAATAAAAACGTCTTTTCTTCACAGAATGAGTTCAAAAAAAGGATTCTCTGAATTGCGTGTCAAAGTCCTTGTGCAATGAAGAAAAAAAATCGATGGTATATATATTTTTTTTATTCTACAGTTTTAGCACAAGATAAAAATTAATTAATCAATATGTTATTCAGTTTAAGACAAATTTAAATTCCCTGTCAAAAATATTGGCGATCGAATTTTTTTTGAGACATACAGTATAAATTTCGCTTTTTTTAGTAACAGTTAAATTATATTTCAATTTAATGAAAAATGAAAATAAAAATAATAACACTTATGGAATATTTTCCAGTGAATTAGCTAAAGTGCTGTTGAGAATAATTTTTTTATATTTCTCGATAAAAGAATTGCCTTTTGCATTCAATATTCTATTATCGGTAGCTTCGACATTTTACATCGTAATTTCAATGCATAATATCTTTATGTGTGTAGGTAAATGAAAATTTGTGCTTGATACATCGAATCATGGACATGAATTCAAGTAACGACGCATAAACGAAATTGATTCAATTACAACAATTTCAATTGAGGAAATTTAGTCGGAGGTTTTAATTAACAACTAATGTAGCTAACAGTATAGTAGATATGAATTAGCAAAAATTTTATTATATTTTATTTAACAATGCTATATTGAATTAAAAAAAATTCCGAAAGTGAACAACTCCTAAGGTTAATGTTCATTAATTGGAAATGTTAACTAACGATTAATCTTGACGAAAAGATAGTTGCTAAATTGTTGAAACTAATCATTTTTATTTGATACTGCTCTTCAACTAAAAAATTCAAATAAATAACTTTTAGCACTAGTGCCTTTTAATGTTAATTATTGGAGCTGTCAATTAATAAATACTATCCTTAAAGTATTGCGAAACAGAAAATCCCAAAATTATTTCCAAAGATATTCATTATAATTGCAATTCCATTCAATAAAAAAATTAATTTATATTCTTAATATCGCTACCTACTATTGTTAAAAAACTACTAAGAATTTTTTAATTTTCGACTATAAAGTTGGCATTTAACTTAATTAAAAATGAGGTAATAGTATTTTTAATAATTTATGATGTAAATCATTAAAAATACTATATAAATGAGGTAATAACATGATTTCATAATCAAAGAATACATTTCGAATGCAATGGACTTAAATATTATAAACTGTAAATCTGGTTAGAAATATTAAGTATAAAATATCTCTATTTTAGAAATATCAATCGTTATGGTTATAAAATTATTCAATTGATTCATAAATGGAAAATAATAATTAATTAATGATTTATATTTGGGAAAGCATTCGTAAAAATTTAATAAACATTAAAATAAATTAATTTAGAATTGCCATCTAAAGATGTTCTTACGTCACTTTGCAACGCAAGGCCGATGAGTCGGCACGCGTTCGTTAACTGAAAGGAAGAAGAGCTTTCCCAGATTAAGGAAGGGTGATTAATGCTTTCTACGGCATCCTTTCTTCCAGCGGAGGACTATAAAACACGCGAAGGGGGCCCTCTCAGACACAATTTTCTTTGGAATTGTTATGGGGCTTCTCTTCTGATTAAAGAAAACGGCGCCGCCAGGTTCGCATCTCTCTCTGAAGGAGTGAATGAAACACCCGCCAAGAACATAACATCCACGAGAAACCCCCGGGTTTTTTGGGGGTAAGATGTTTTACCCACTCCGGCGATTGAGCGGCAATAACTTGAAAGGAATTAATCTGCATAAGAGGAATAAGGTATCACAATCGCATCGCAGAAGCCCCTTCCGCAGAAGAACATTAAGAGGTGATTCCAAAAATGTTGACAACGTCACTGCGTAATTTCCAAAATCGGTTTCTCCAAGAAATTTCTGGAATTCCGGTGGCAGGACCTGAATGGTCTAATCTGGGAAATGCTTATGAAATGTCTGAGGGAGAAGGGAAAATGAGATCGTTTTATTAAAGTGGCTTCCCGCTTTAACATTATTAGTTTTATTGCGGGAGGAAGAACACAATGGAACTGCTGGAACCGCCATGCAAATTTTTTATTTTCTAATTTCTTGGAAAATGTGGAAAATATATCCCGCCAAACAAAAACTTTTGGGATTGTGAATATTACATTGATATTTTACAGGATATTGTGCTCAAGTTTAATATATGTATTATAGGTACGCATGCAAAATAATTTTTCATCAACAGGCATAAATATTAGTTTGGGGGAAAAGAAATCCATAATTTTTACGTGAACTTTATGTAACTTCTTTTGGGTTCACTTTGTAAAAAGGTTCAAAACAGCTTTCATGTAGATTTTTAGGTCTTGCGCGTTACGACTGCTGACATGCGGTTAACTTCGATCATTTTTGATATTTTATAGACATTTTCCACGATGCTGTACCCACATGCGAGGTGCATCTCTAATATCAAAAATAGCCGAACGGAATCGACGAAACAAAAATTGTACGTAACTGGTTGTTACAGTCTTATGTAGGACGATGAACATCTTTCACAATTTTAGCCACTCGGCTATCTTTTTCGCCGTTACAAGAGAAAAACGAAAATGTATCGGATTTTCTGTTTGTTGTGTTCCATTTTTAAAACCTTGTACTCGTAACTGAATTCATCAAACAAAAAACCGCAAGAGGATATTTTAGTGTCAAATGTCACCTTTCCAACGAGCATAAATCTGAAATTGTTTGATAGATACCTCACGAGATATCGATCACTACAGACGTCTACCGAAAAACTAATGGATTACTTTTTCCCCAACCTAATATAAAAAAATATACAAAATGATTTATATATATAATTCAAGCAATTCAGTAATAACTTTCTTTAACGCCAACTATATTACTTTGATGATTTTGTTGACACAGCTATGTGGATAAATTAATAGCCATGAATTGTTGTTAAGCTTTTTAATTTTCATTGCATATTACTGTCTTCTGGGAAAATTTTCCTGAGATAATGGACCGTATTCATCTATCTTGACAGAGAAAATCCGTAAAGCTCCCACGCATCAACCCGCTAAACATGCTTGCAGTAACGCAATACCCGTTATTCCCCAGTAGCTGAAATCAAACCCAAAACTTCCCACTCCGGAGAGCTCTGTCCTACTAGATTACGTTGAGCCTATTAATCATTTCTTTCATTTGTTTTGTTTGTTTTTTAACATCATTTTTTGGCGACTTTTCTGATCAACAACATGGCTAAACATAAATGATAGTTAATTAAATACCATTAAACTGAACTACTTTGCATTAAATATTTCTTGGAGAGTTCTTTCATAATAAAAAACTCTCAAGCAAATCTTTAATAAAATTTTTTTTCCAATTCAGATTTTAAATCTATTTTTATTTTATTTTATATTTTGGCATTAAAAATAGGTATTTTCTACATCAGTTGCATTGATATATTTAAGCTTTATCATGGTACCAAATTATTTCCCTTTTCCTACTTGTTGAATATTTTTTTAATAAAAACAAATAATTTTTTTTATAAAAGTAGTAGAAAAAATCAATACATTTCCTTTCAAGAAAAGCAGGATGTAAGAATATAAGAAATAATTAATTTAATTAAATATGTAAAAAATACTTTTTTCTTTTGGTCACAAAAATGCAAGAATTTTTTCAGCATGATGATACAAAGGTTTCAATTTTTAGAAAGGATTTCGAAAAAAATTATTATAAATGTATAAGATTGTTTTGTTTCATCAACACCTTTTTATTAAAGAAACATATCTCAATTTTATACAAAAAAAAGATTAAAAATATACATCAAACAACTTTTACTTTATGCTTCTTATATAATAGCGAAGCACCCATACATTCAGTATTCTTAAATAACTTTTTATCCAACACAATTCAGAGTAATCCATTGGAAACATTATTGAGAGTTTATATGGAATCATAAGAACAGAAATGACATTTTTTAGTTTCATTTTTTAAAAAAAATTACAGTGTACAAAGAGGTGTGACTTATATGCCTTGTCTTGATTAAACTAGACAAAATATAAATTGTTTGGATAAAGAGGTTGAAAATCTTATTTAAAATGAGATGTTAAAAGATCTTGTAAGATAATAAAACAAGTTAGTTTTGACACCCTTTTTCCTTAATTCAAATATTTCTCTGTCATAATAACGAACTCCACTCCACAGTAAGATATTAATAAAAAAAAATTCTCAACTAAGATATTAAGTCGATTTCTTTTTTTTATATTTTTTAGTGGAAAAAAATCGATTTTTTTCCATATCAGTTACATTGGCATATATAAGCTTCATTAAGAGTACCAAATTATTTCGCTTTTTCTACTTGCTGAATATTTTTCGTAAAATGATCTGAATATAATCTTATACAGAGAAAATATATTTTTTTTTTGAATTTAAGAGGAGAACATAGTGTTTTTTTCCCAGTGATTTTCTATTAATATCTTGAAAAAAGATTTATAGTAGTTCGATTTTATGTTAAAATTACACAAAAATGAGACCATAAGCATATTTTATAAACTGTATATATATATATATATATATATATATAAACCTGTCTTTTTCATACATGTGAATTTTTTTACCTTTTAACTAAGGCAATATCTCTTTGGTCACTTTTAACAATAATGTGACTTGATTTAAGTAAAATAATTAAACCCCTAATTTCACAATTTTTTTATTAATCAAATAAAAATAAGAAAAACAATATTAATAAAAATAAGACATTTTAAAATAGAATACTTTAATTGATGCAACCGATAGTTATGCCTCTTTACGTAATGTTACCAATTAAGGATTTATTTTATATTTATTTCTTAGAAAAAATCAAAAGCATTACAAAAGCTTCATCGTAAGTGGATTTTTTTTATATAGTTTTTATTTATTTCCATCTTCTTTAATGTTTCGTAGTCTTAGAGGTGACTTTTTTGGTATTATAGTATTAATTCGATAAAGAGATCTAGAGTTTATTGCAGAATTCAGAGAGATTAATTATTTCAAACGTCAGCTCAAAACATCCCATCACAGATACAGTACTTTAAAACAGTTTCCAAAGCAAATTAAAATTGTAATTTAAAAAATAAAAAAAAAACTTTTTCATCGCAGCGAAAATAGTGACATTGCAGTATCTATAATAATCACAATCTGGAAATTTAAATGAAAATGTGATTTTGTAAAAAATACACTTTTTCTTTTTTTTTTTTTCAGGAAAGTGTTGTAACAGTTAATTTAAAAAAAAAAATCACATGGATAATTTTAAGTCTTCCTTATTGACTAAAAAAAAAAAATCATATACATATAAATAAAAATTTATGTATAATGCACATTTAACTTCTATAAAAAACTTTAAATAATAAAAATCAATGGAAAATAATTGAAACTGAAAGCTACTTCCATAAGTTAATTATATTCGTTCAAAATATTTAGCTTCATATTTTCTTTCGCTCTGTAGGAAACATGGCGTGATACTTTCTTTCCTTTTTCAAAGAATCCATAGAACCTTCTTCTTTTTCTATGGCCACATGCTGGCCCCATATCATAAGCACGGAAGTTTTTCATTTGAGAATGCATAACGGTGAGCAGAGAAATAAAGGAAGAGTAAATATACCATGATAAACAATTTTGGCCTCCTCTGTGTCAGTTCTTTTACGGTAAAGGGCAGTGATGAAAACAACTCGTTCTTTTTCTGAATTCATGGGCCCTCGTATAAAGGAAGAAATGGATTTTTCTTTCATAAGGCTTACAATACACGTTTGTTTACTCATTTTATATACTCAGCTGCAAAGAGATTTTTAAAAAAAACCTTAAAATATAAATAAACTTCTGGTAAGAGGGTAAAGGCAAGTTTTGATTTTTTAAATTGATTATGGATTGAACACGCAGAGTTGAAGATACGATAATAAAAGAGACATATCATTTTTATTTAAATAGAGAGCTATATTAGCTGTCATAAATTTAATTTTCACGATTAAATATTAAAAGTTTGCATCATTTTTCGGTTCAACAGTTTTGACATTTAAATTAAAGTTTATTATATTATTTTAAAAACTAAAATATTACTAAAAAAACCTTAATAGACAGTGATCCTACGATCACGAGTCACACAAAGGAAGAAATATGTAAAACTCCTTATTACCCATATAAGCATGAATATATATACATATATATTTTCTAACAGCGGCCCTAGCCGAGTAGCCCTTGGCCACAACAAGGACCGGAAACTGATACTTATTTAGAGTTACCTGGTGGACACCTATGAACCAAGTCACGAAGGCGAATAGCCTTACCCACGCCACACCATAACAAACCCATTTATAGGGTGGGTCACATTCATTCATCATCAGAAGAACAGGAAAACACAAAGAGAGAAAGTAAAATCCATGCCCGAGACGGGATTCAAACCCGGAACAACCAACTAGGAATGCTAACCACTCAGCCATTGGCTGGCTAAACAGGAAAATACATATGCAGAATATAGAAACACATCACACATCTCCTGATATTTAAAAATGTGATCGAACCAGAGATCTTCCATTCGGAAAAGCGAGATCCTACTAATGAGCCATAATGCTAATGTGGTTTGTTTATCTATATTCAGCTTCTACACACGCCCGTTTATTCGAAATAAAGCTACAATTTAATATTAACCTTCTTTGCATAATGGTGGAAATTTTCATCATAACCTATAATGCCCAAAAATTATATAAAAGAACAAGTTCACTTTAAGTTGATCGTGTTTGGATACTTTTTTAATGTCCATTGCATTAAAAGAAACATATCTATCAAAAATAAACAAGTGTCATTATCAGTGAAACGAGCTTAAAGTTGTCTCATTCCGCTGTTTGTTGTAGTTGCAATAAACGTATGATTTCGTTTATAATTATGTTTTATTATATTAGAGTTTCTATTGCTAAAAAATTGAAAATGAGTGGAAGAAAGGTTTGTAACACGTGTTTCTGTTATTTTCCTCTTTTATTTCTATTTAGTACTAAGCTAATGATCTAACTTTGGATGATGATGGAAATTTTTGCATATTGTTTTTGCTAAATTTATATAAATATATACAAAGATTTTTTTAACCATTTTTCCTTTAATTTTGAACATGAATTATATCAACTTGATTTATTTCACCAATAAAGAAAAAATCATGCAAAGAAGGGTTAATTCCATTTGATAACAAACTGTTACGTCATAGATGGGAATCGAACTCACAAATGTTTAAGCAGAAGGCCAGAACTAATGATTCAACAAACAACTCGATTTTGCAATATCAAAAGATCTTTTGAAATATGAGCTAACGTTTACAATATGAAAAACACCTTCAATTAATACTAGTCTCAGGATTTTAGTTATACATATATATCTTTTATCCAAAAACTTCGTATTTTAATAGGATTATTGAAAAAGATACTTCCAAGAAATATAGTTATTAAATTTAATCAATAAAATTAATCAAAATTATCATATCATCTTTACTTTAAATAGAAAATGAGAATTTTTTATCAACATCACAACTTATAAATCTATAAAATTTAATTTATAAAGAATCGAATAATTTTCCTTGTGCATTTATTATCTATGAAGTCAATTAATTTAAAATTGGCATATTTTTATATTGAATATCAATCTTTTATTCATTCGATTTCAAATAATACACAAATAATAATGTAAAAGCATTAAAAAAAAAGGAGGTTTAACTTAATTTTCCGTTATTAAGTTTTTCTTATTAATATACGGCATTAAATATTCATTATCACTATTCATTAAATTTGCTAATTAAATATTTTTGCTTTCATATAAATGTAAAAAAATGTTCTTTATCTTCGAGCTATTAAACATAAAAATTAAGTTCAAGAAAAATAATAAACTCCGCTATATAATTAAGTTAAGTTCGCAGCAGGAGAAGACAACAATAAGTTTTAAGAAAAGCCTTTTAAAAAAAAGTGAATTACGGATTCTGAAAAGTACTTAATAAAGAAAAAAAAAATCTTAGAAATATACCTAATAAAGTAAAAAAATAAATGCATTTTGCAACAGTGCCCAAGGAAACTCTGTTTTTGTCCGTCTGATAAATGCTTAGGCTTTCTCGAAAGAAGAAATATACGGTATCAATATTTATCTAAGAAAATAGACTTGGAGGATTTTTATCGGCGCTTTGAATATTCAGACTCACGGCGATTCTGTCACTGATATCCGAGCATCATTATTTATTATCGGCTGAGATTGAATAATTCATCGAGGAAATGCATTTTACCTCTATCGCAAACTTTACAATGTTTTACAGGAAGAACGCGAATCCGTGTTATCTACACTCTTGCATGACATCGATATATCGATTCTGAAATAGGCCATATCAAATATCTGAACTACTCGCTTTCACCAAATGCAGCAAATATTGCTGATACTAGCAAAAAAGTATTCTTTTTTAAGAAGAAAAGATCATTTTTACTAAAAGAAGTAGCATGGGACGAAGCAATAGTACATTGAAAGTGAAAGCATTTACGAAATTTGATATTGCCTACTATTCTTCTTACATGTGTGGAAAAAACAAATCTATCTCTAAACATAAATGCAGCTTAAGGATAAAGAATAAAAATTTGTTAAAAATGTTAATATTTTTTAAGCAAATTTAAATGAAAAATTGGTTGCTGTTAAATTTATTTAATCTATAATTAACATATTT
>JAPDSC010119840.1:7144-17492 GCA_026290005.1 Latrodectus geometricus | reverse complement strand
TGTTAAATTTATTTAATCTATAATTAACATATTTATATTAACATTTTAAACATTTTAATTATTTTAATAGTATTCTAGACAAATTTAATTATGTTGCTATTTTTAGCTATAGTTGCAGAAAAGAATTAATATTTTTTAAGCAAATTTAAACTAAAAATTGGTTGCTGTTAAATTTATTTAAATTATAATTAACATATTTAAATTAACATTTTCAACATTTTAATTATTAATAGTATTCTAGACAAATTTGATTATGTTGCTCTTTTTAGTTATAGTTACAGAAAAGAATTTTAATGTATTACAGATTTTGATTTGATGTATTTTGATATATTGACAGCTTTAATTGGATAATAATGAATTTTTTATATCATTACAAAAATTTTCAATTCATACTGCAATCGTAGCAACAAAAAATCATATTGAATCATATTTTATCAAAATAATCAGATATTAGTGAAAAAATTCAATTGAACATAAACAGCTGTTACTTGAATTTAATTAAATTGAATTACATCTAATATCACATTCATGATGTAAATAACATTTACAATATTTTCAACTTTTTCTCTTCACTATTTTAAAATTGTAAAAATAATTAACTTCATCAACTGAAAGAATATCTGGAGAAGAATTAGAAGTACAAGAACGATTTATCTTCCAGAACAACATGATTCTATAAAAAACTTAATTGAAAGCATGTCTAAGATATGACTAGAGAATGGGTACTGCAAGAAGAAATGTCTAGAAAACAAGAAACGTAAAAATGCATCTTCTGGAACAATAATTCAACAAAAAATATCCACTTCTGTTGAAAGAATACCTAAAGGAGAACAAGAATTATACATCTCCTAGAACAACGATTCTAGAGAATGGGTGCCAGGTAGAATATAAGGTGACTGGTTATATATAACAGAAATCTAATATGAATTTGATTAATCCTCTAAAAACTATTTCAGAAGTTCATCAGAAATAGAACATTTATAAATCTTTGGATTTATTATATGGATATAATCATAGATTTGATATTCTGAAATAAATTACTATTTGAAAATGTTGAAAATTCAACATTTCTTAGAAGGCCAATTACCTTTGATCTTTAGGTCTGAAACACTCACTTTTTTGGTTATAAAATAATTGATAAGTCACAACTTTGAAATATTGTTTAATACTGTAGCAAATGTGGTTAATTTAAAAAAAAAAGTATTAACTTCTTAAAATATTTCCTCATGTTTTTCTCCGCCTTCCACAAAGATAATAATCGTCTTTCAAGATTTTATGAAGCACAAAAAATGCTGTTTTTTTGCAACCATAGAGCATCACGACTTTCGAAAATGAAAGTGGCGAATAGACCTAAGGGGAAGAATTAATTTAAATACCCCAATAATCAAGTATCATGCGCCAAATAATTGAGAAGCTATTAAGTGGCCTTTGGCAACAAAGAAACGATAGGGCTGGCGAGGACGAGCGCTAATTGACCTCAGCTATAATACATCAAGTGCTGAATCATGTTTAATTATCATTAATAACGTTTTTATCCTTTTTGTGCGTATCTTTGATAGTCATTAACTTTCGACAAGTAAACGTGTGGTTGTTGATGACGTCGATGATAGATGGCTGCCATCTGATGATGCACGCATGCCATCAGCGTGGGCGACGGTAATGGTTATTAATTCCCTGCCTTATGTTAATTCAAACAAGTCGCGAGATGCAGGAAAGGTGAAATGTCTTAGAATCTACTATGTGTGTAAATGACGGACCAGGTAATGATGAGTGCAAAATTCTGGCGATGAAATTAAACGCCAATTCAAAAAAATACGAATGTAATTACTGTTGCCATTATACCATGACAAATAGCCTTAATTTTTTTGAATACCCATTTAGCTTAAGAGCAAACAATGGTACACGTTTTGTAGAAAACAAATAATGATAAAAACATACATTTTAATCAGGGAAAATATAATTTCACAACGTACAAATTATTTACAAAGAAAAAGTAAATATTTAAATAAATTTTAAATTAACTTTTATTCAATGAACATTAAATATCGATTTTTAATGTTTATGTTTTTATAGATTCTATTGATACTAAACATCGATATTTTTCTAATAGATTCTCAAAAAACTGCTGATTTCAGTTCTTTGAAATTTAAAATGAGGAATAACAGAAATAAATAAAAAAAGATTCCGTTAATAATTCAAAATAATAACATTCATGCGACATAAACACGATTCTGTGTTTCATTTTTTAAAAAAATTCAATTTCATTTTTTTTGTTTCAATTTAGACTTTTATTGTCTTACGATATTTCCTTCATATTGGATAAATGTACGTTTATAAATAAACGTAATATGTTTATCATTAATTTTTTCATTTCTTAATAATTAAATTGATAATTAAGCTACTCGCTCGTCTTAAGTAATAAAAATAGTTTTTGCATTTTATCAACAAATTCTGACAAATATGCTATAAATCTATTATATAGACAATGATTATTATCAGTTATGACGTCAAAATTTCACAAGCAAATAAAACATATTCTTTGTGTGTACATTCGTTTATATGCATAAGTATTTTAATTTTTTAATCCAATTTTTATAGAGAGTTCTTTCTTTATATATATTGTCAAATTACGGAGTATTTCCGAATTAGGGTTTTTTTTCCCCCATTTTCACTCAAAATGTGTCTTAATCATTTTCAATTCAATACTACAATCGAAGATTGCTAAATCTTTTGATGTGATTATTAAACTAAAGTTATATTTCAAAGCTATTTTTCAATTTCATGGTTCTCTAAAAATATAAATAAATTAATAATAAAGATTGTAAGAACATTTGGCATATCATTTATACACCCACACACATATATATTGTGTGTATGTGTGTGGCGATGAGCACATTAACATTTCGGCATATTTCTCAGTGAGGCCAAAAAAAAAAAATTAATGCAATGTAAAAATATAATTAGTTTAGCCATTTCAATATAAAAGTCTCAATGCATTTCCTGCTAAAATAACATGAATATAAAAATTTTTACTCGGAAATCATAAAATGGCTTTTCAAAAATTCCTTTTGCCGTGTTAAGTTTATTAAGCACCGTTTCCTATTCATACACATGACTAATTCTTTTCATTTACGCTTCCAAATGATTTTCTAGTCACTTAATAACAACAAGCAATACTGTGAAATTAATCCCACTTATATAAAGGTAATATTCTTAGATCTTGAATAACGTTATAGCTGTGTGAGATTTAGTAACAGCTATAAAATGTCTCGTTTAAGGCCTTTGAAAAGAAAACGCATGGATTTCCGGCCGTTGTGAATGGTCCATCGGAACAGAAGACGTCGAACACGCTTTTTTTTTTAACCCCCTTCACAGTTAGAGTTATTGCAGTCCATATTAAATGGGTGTGCACGCCAACCATCAAAAGTCAACCACCGTGGTTCTTGATTGTTATGCAGTTCCAGATCATTAGCATAATTGCGTGCTCAATTGAATACTGCACCTTGTGTGAGTTCAACACTTTTACTTTTCCTCCCACACAAAGAATGCCGACACCAACACTGCTGTAACAATCACCCGGGGATGATGAGATGGCAGTCCGATTTGCATTTCACTCGTGAAGGGGTATTAGTCTCATAATTATAGTCATCTCTCGTGAGTGTTTCTCCAACTCCCCACCCCTCAATTCCTCTCACACTGGAATAAAATACGCGTGTGTGCATATTTCATTCTGGTGTAAGTTTCACTGATTAATGTTATCCCGGAAACATTTCACGTGATTTAAAATATTTTTGCTTTATTTTAACCTTTCAAATATACATTTTCTTAAAAAAAAAAAAAAAAAAAAAAAAAAAAAAAAAATCTCAGTTTTTTGCGATAATATACATGGATACGAGTTTTGGCAATTTGAATTCAGACATTCATGTTTAAAATACAATGATTCCTTGCAAGATATATTGGATTCTAAACTTGCTCACATGATATGTTGAAGTATTTTGTTGGAAAAGGACATACAATCCAGATTATAATTCTTCAAAACTAATTGTCCAATGATGAAAAAAATAATGAAATTCATTGATTAATTATATAAATAATGCGTATAATTTAATGAAAAAACAAAATAATTTATAAGAAAAATATATTTTATAAATATTTGAATAATTTCACGCTTAATGAATACATTAGTCCAATTTATTTTATCACACACATACATCAATTGTCAACACTTGAATGAAATTGTTTTAGTTGATTACATAAATATAATTAACTATGTTATTTATATAATAATGTCGTTTAAAAAGTAATTTAATGCCATTAGTTTTAATGTTAATTTTAAGAATTTAGTGCTACTATTAAGAATATACCCTATTTACTTAATTTTATTCTAAAATTTCTATGGAAAAATTAACACAATAAGATTTCCATTTATAACACATTAAATGCCTTTTATAATCTGTTATTAACCCATTTATCAAAAGTTATGTAGAAATCAAACTATTTTTCAGATTCTTTTATCTTTTCCCAGATGCTCAGATAAAGTTGAAGGCATAAAAAGTAAAATTCTTTGTTCACAGAAATTATAACCTATTTTTTTTTTTTTTATGAATCTCGGGCAATAAAAACTAAAACAATAAAAATAAACTAAATAAATTACAAATTTAAAATCCCATGAATAATAAGAAAACAAATATTTCATAAAAGTGATAATTAAATTATATTTTCTTAAAATGAAAATATTTATAAGCATTCTTAAAGGATCTGAATTTTCCTTGTGTCTCTCAATATACCGTTGGATGCTATTAGCCTTGATGATGATATCTTCCATAAATCCCTTGCATTTGTTGTGACTATCGTTTACACGCCCAAGGTGTTACTTTCTTACCTTCACGCCTGAGATCCCATGTCAATATGAAGCTACACACTGTCGCTCATGCGAAACCGTGACCCTACATTCAACACTAATTGCGAAGCTCCACAGTGCCCCGCTACAACAGTGCTAACTTTCGAAGAATTCCAGGAACAATCCACGGAGAACTTCCATTCATAGCTAAACAAGTTATCAACATTAAAATTGAGTTTATAGCGGTAAGCTTTAGTAACAGCTATTTTGCATCTGAAGTGGGAAATAAAAAGCAAATAAAGAACAGTTAACTTTTCTAAGGAACTGGCCGCTGAAAAGGTTCACTGATTCCTTTTAAGATGATGGCTCGAATTTGTGCTCTTAATGATCTCAGAGTGGGTAAAAGTAACTGCCTCCAATTTTACAAACGGAAGATTATAAAATTGCAGTAAATTACTGCAGCTGAACACCAGCGAAAGTTTATTGACATTAGAGATGTGCTTGAGTAAATATTTACTTGCCCAGTTTAATATTCATAGATTTGTGTTTCAATAAATGTTTCGCAACAGAAAATCAATACGGAAAATAAACACCAAACCAACCATGTGAAATGCTCGATGATTGCTTAAGACATTGTTCACAAATATAAGCAATCTCGAATGATAACAATCTAGTTTCTTGTATATGTCGGCATAAGAGTTATAACTGCTGCTTAAACTCTTGCAAAATTTCAGCAAAGAAAGAATGAAATCGATAGAACTTATTATACAAAGATTATCAATGAGACAAAGGAATTGTAGATGTAATCTCGGTCGAATTTATGATCATGTGAGAGTTGTCATTGAAAATCTAGATACTGTAAATGTCCATTAATTACATGTCGACTTAAATTGCGTAAGAGATTTGCATTTTAAGATATTAATTACGGTCAATGAATCATAAAGAGTAACGACAACCATTAAATTGACTTTAATCAAAAATATTTATCAGTATGAAATTTAAAAGACATCGATGAAAACAAAATTAATTTAAAATACGAAATTATAGTGGGGAAACTAAAATTTGGTCACTTATAAAAATAAAATGCATGTTGTGTTTGTTAGTAGTCTCAACTTAGATTTAAAAAATTAGCCAAGAATTAGAGTTTGAACTACTTGCTGACAAAATAAAATCATTAAGTTTGGCATACATGTTGTAATTAATATCTATTAAAACATTATAGTTTCATTAATAGATAAAATCACAATACATTGAGCAAAAAGCAAAAAATTAACACTTGGAAATCATCCAGAAATTTCTAAAACAAATTCATTTTTTATACTGATATTAAAAATAAATTAAATTTTTTTTCATAAATTATTACTAATTCGTAAATTATTACTTATTCAATATTTATACTTTCCTCGTATAAGCATTGTTTCTACTTTTATTAATATATCTTCAAAATAATAACAATAACGTGTCTTCCAAATGGAAACTTGAAATTACATCATATTTTACCGAGAACCTGTTTTCACTTCAGTTCAAATAATTATCTAACCTAAAATTGATTATGTTCAGTAATAAATGGAAAAAAGGATAAATGTTTATATATGCTATTTTCAAAACACATGAATAATTCTAAATTAAGAAACTTTAAATCTCAGAATAATATAAGGGACTTAATTTTTATCAAAGAAAATCAGTCAGAATTATAGGGCTCCATTGTTAAAGACAAAATACACACATATGAAAGTTCTTTGACAATTTTGATCATTTTTAATCTATTTAACAATTAATGTAGTTACTTTAAATCTATCTTTGTTTTATGGATTATTAAAGATCAAAATGTATCAGACATTTTATAAATGCCCCATACAGTAAATATAAAAACGCTTTAGTTAAAATTTTGCATTTCTGAATTAATATTCATTGCTTACAAAGAATATTCTCCCAATATTCATAGCCAGGAAGTAATTAGTGATTACTCAAAATTTTCATTTTAAAGGAGTCAGTTTCAGAGACTCTAACTGACAAGTTATTTCGGTTCCCGTTCCACAGATATATACATTCATTGAGCTTTATAACTGCAACAGGAAAAGATAAATGGATCTATCCATCATAGGAAAGCCAGCGCTCTATCTTGCTGTCCCACGCTGGGCGGTGTTTTATACAAATTAATTCTCCTCCCTTTATCATCCAGCTTTTCCTTTTTATTATCCCTTTGTCAATAGGTTAATGAAAGGCTATAAACAGGACTCTGAACGCTAGCAAATCGCATTCTAAAGTCTTCCAGGGCATTTGAGAGAAAGTGATGGATGGTTATTTCGTAATAACAGCTCAAAACTCCAGGGAGACATAATTTGTTGAGTTATGCTTTGTGTTTTGAGGAGACATCTGAGAAATACGTTATCTTACTTTCAGGTCGGATGGGGAACATTTATTTCAGGAATGCTTAATAATTGATCTCAAAGATGTCTTTGTTTCCTCGGTCTTCCTGAAACACGTCTTTAAATTTGTGTTTCAGGAAAACTTTAAATTTGTATGGCTGTTATGAAGAGTTATTTACTGTAAAAGGAGGTTGTGCTTCCAGGATGCATATTTTATACCTGCATGAGTGATTTTTGGTTCACAAGTAAGGCAAAGCAAAATGCAATTGTTTAAAATGTTTGGATTTAGGTATGCTGCTATTTTAAATTCGCATTAAGTTTCGATATTATTTGTTTTAAATGTTTGCTTAAATATATGACAAACATATAGTAAAGTATCGAACTTAACACATAAAACTTAATTAGATTAATTTCTATTACGGAACATTACATAATAACAAGCATACTTTTATCTCTTACAAATGTTTCTGAAATAGTTTGCTGATACATAAAGTTGCATTTGTTTTTCTCTGCTGCACATAGATATTGCGCATTATGTACCATATTTTACTGTAATATATGCATCTATAACTCTATGTGGTAGCCAAAAACACAAACAGGCGTTTAAATAGTACTAAATCTAATCGGATACAATTAAAAGAAGATTTTGCATCATGTAAAGAATGTTCTTATCGAAGATTCTTTATATACTTAACTGTTCTTTGCCGAAGACAAATGACATTCTTACGTCATTTGTGACTTTTAAGGAAATTATGTCCTAAATATAATTTTTGTAATAAGCACGTAAATCTATAAGAGTTCAGTATAAATGAACAAGCACGCCGTATGCATAAATACAAGTAGAAACAGTTGAAATAGACTCTATATAAAACTGCTCAGCTGCTCTATTTTTTTCTAGATAAAAACATTATTAAATCGAAAATATTTATTATTTGCGATGTATTCATATATTTAAAAATACCGAGAACACTTGGTAGCATGTTTCTTGCCTCTATCACAACAATGTAGATTATTGCCAGGTCTATAATGAGAAAATAATCAAGTATGCAAGAAAGATTCCTCGACCAAAAAACCTTTCATTTTTTTATATTTTCACTATCAATTTTATTTAAATATTTACGGATTAATCAAGAAAAATTTTGATAAAAAATTCTAAAATTGCTGGTATGAAAATCAGAAATGAAAATATCAATTTTAAGTAAATTAGTATCTAAAACTAAATAATAGTAATAAATGTAAATCATAATAGAATATTTGTACATTCATTTATTTTTAATTTTTCGTCTTCGTCTATATTTGCAAAATTTCTCCCCTTCTAAAGCCTAAACTTCTTCAGAAATTTCGTTTCTAATCACAACAAATTTGGATCATTGAATATATGCACTAATGTAAACATGATTCCCAACAATATTCTAATTGCATTCGCATAAAACTTGGTTGAAATGAACTTGTTTTATTGTGGATTATTAATTTCCTAAAGTTAGGCATTTGAAAAGGCGAGCTCTTCGATGGTTAACATACCAACATGCATCTTAATTAGTTCGCAAAATATAAAAGTTTTCCGGCGGTCGAGAAAGAGATGTAATCCCTGAGCGAGACATTAAGAGAGAACCATAATGAAATGTGATTACAAATGTACTAAATTGTCTTAATTGCCCATTTACCAAAATGATTCGGAGTTGGAAAAGCGAGAATGATTTTTCTAGATAAATATATAAATTTAAATTATTATAACATCCATTTTTAAGATAATAAAACAGCTGGATTGGTTAATAATATTACATACTATACGGTTTCTCCTTCTTTCAAAACATATTATATATTAAATTTATTTGGAAACAAATGGAAATGAAAATAAGAATTAAAGTGAGTTTTCTATTTAGTTATTAGGACTAATGGCAGATGTTATTCCATTTTTATTTTAAGAAGAAGATAAATTATCTATCACAAAATATTCTAATTAATAAAATATAGTTTTGTAACTTTTTATCAAGAATGTTTCTTTACTCAAAATTGCATCATAACATATAAATAACTAAAACAACTGCATATTTTACACATTATATCCTTTTTTATATTTTGACACTATTTTTTAATTAGGAAATTTATATTAAGTTAAAATTTGACAATGAATAACTCAGTGTTTACCTCTTTATCAAACAAAATCGTTCTCCATTTCAAATGATGCTAACTCGATACGTAAAAACATGTAAAACTCATAAATTATTTTGAATATAACATTGGTTTCTTCGTTGGGAAATTTCTTGTGTTAAATTTTCTTACCTAAAAATGAGAAAAAAAAATATTATAAATAAAATAATCCAATAATTAAATCTAAAGGGAAATATGTTTTAGTAATTTTTAAATAAAAATATAAATATTCTAGATGTTCCTAAGTAATTAAACATTTTTTAAATATACATACCTTTCTTTACCCAATTCTAAAAAAAATTTATTAAATTATAAAAAAAATAGATAAAAAGAAATTTATCACATGATTTGATTTCAATTAAAATGTATATAAAAAAATAAAAGGAAAGGAAAATAAACTTTTTTATGCATTAATACTATTTTATTTTTTTTGTAAACATAATAATATAACCTCATGTGTAATTCATTGAAAATAAAAGACTTCATTTTAATATTTCTGTTTATGATAAATAGTTTCAAATATTTATGTATAATTTTTGAAAAGGGGTATATTCTATTCCATAAAATATTGTCTCAGTTTTCCCAAATCAAATGCCAAGCTTTTTGGTGACTGGTTAGAGCTCTATCTTCAATTCATATCTACTCCTATCATGGAAATGGATGTTTACAGTGATTCTGACTCTCGCTTAATTTGTTCATAAGTCAAATCTAACACTATGTTAATCTTATTTCTGTTTGAAGATGAAATGCTTTAAATCTATTAAAAAACATAGAGAGAAATATATGTAAAACAACATTTTAAGATTTAATCGCATAAGTAAAAAACTTTAGTAGGTATATTTTTTCATCAAATTTTTATTACAAATTTATCAAAATATTCGAGAATAACTAAAAGATGGAATTTGGTGCATAAATTTTTAAATAAAAAAGAATATTATTTCAATATATATATATATATATATATATATATATATATATATATATATAT
>JAPDSC010119839.1:0-14176 GCA_026290005.1 Latrodectus geometricus | reverse complement strand
ACATTTATTTAACTATATATATATATATATATAGTTAAATAAATGTATAGGATATTCACTTGTTTCAATGTCTATTTGGAGAAATGTAATTTAGCTTTCATACTATGTATATTGATTAACTACCGAGAATACCATCACTTGGAAAGAAGTTTTTTTTCAATTTTTTAATTAAAATATCACGATGCTGTATTCATAAAATAAAGTACATTTAATCCTTCGAAGTAATTATGCAAGCATCTATTTTTGTGGAATAAGATCTCATGGATTCATTCCAGTAAAATATTTGGTCTAATAACCAAAATAATCTGCTATTTGAATTCAAATCACTTCGTTAAACCATTTTCTGATTCGAAAGCTTCTGTACAGAATAAGGAAGAAAAGACAACTACTTCTGAATCACTTGTGTGATGTTTAGTATTGCTTGACCTTGCCAAAACTAATGTGTTTTTTTATGTTATATGTATATGTATAAGCCAATTATTAATGTACAAAGTCTTGCTGCAATAGATGACTGGTTTCTTAGAACAATTTAGTTCTGGGACGTTTAAGGCCATTCTAGGGGCATAAAAATATCTCCAGATGACAGCTCAAGATCCTACACTTTCTGCAGAAATTGTCATCAAACTGGATTAAGCCCAGACCATATCTTCGACTGTCAAGACATTATTGCTTCTCTTCCTCGATTTGGGGAACCACCACTCGACATTCTTTATAGCTACCAGGTTACAAAACTGTACCGCAGTAAAGAAGAGTTTGCTATTTTAAAGAATATTATGAAATAGGTCTAAGTACTTATTAATTTATTTATTGATAACATGGCGATGTCATGAATCAAATTTATAACTAATATTCTCTTTGAATTTTCTTCATTGTTTTCATCCACATAGTTTTCATCTTGATAAAGCTGAAATTCAAAATAAAGAGTACATTCATAAAGTATATAACAGATATGAAATAAGTAACTTTCTATTGGTTTATCAAAAATGAAACTATACAGCAATGAATTCAAGTTAAATAACAGAATTACTTGCTGTAGAAAAGTTTGTTCATAAACCAATGTATCACCACCTGATGTTAATTTATTTAATTTAAAATTGTACAATTATCAAATGCAATCGTGTTACAGATTGGATTGCAAATTTCTTATGATCCCTACAATTTATTGTGCTTTGGGTAAAACTAGTTAAACTTTTTAAAACATTTTTTTGCAAATACCCTCAACCGAAATGGAAACAAAAATTCTTATCATTAGCAAATAATTATCTTCTTGCACAAAAATATCTATGGGAGTAGTAAATTTTAAAGATATCATTCATCTTATAAATTTTTATACTATCGTTATATATAAAGAAATATATTGTAAATGAAGTGAGACTTGTGATTCCTTAAAGCTAACTTACATAAGCTTACGATGGTTTTTATAATATTTAGTATAATGTCAAGCCATTTCTTGCATGTTTATTATCAATTAGTCATTTAAATTTTTTGCGTTTATACATAAATGTGTAGAATTAAGCTATCGTATTATACCAACAATTCTCAACCATTGTGCTGTGGTCCTTTTGTGTGCAGCCTACTTCGTAAAGTGTGCCACCAAACAAGAAATGTATATAGCATAAGGCTTTTTTTACGAAAGTTTGTTTAAATCAAGAAAAGCACATTGTAAAAGAAAACTTCTTTGTTAAGTACCATATTTTTTACAGTAAAAAACAACTGTTTTTATCTTTAACTGTGACCTTTCATATTGTGAAATATTTGTACCACGTGAAGAAATTTCAAGTCTTCCCATATTTTCAATTATAATTTTCTACATCTTAATAGAATTACATGGATTTTCAGGATTTCCCAACATAAAATCAAACAAAAAAAAAAATGATTGGGAATGATAAAGGTAGAAGATGATATGAGAGTAGCATAATCATTTTTACTGTCAAATATAAATGAAATTATCAAAAAACATCAAACTCAAATTTATCATAAAAAGTATATAAAAATAATTAATCCCTTGATATACATACCATTGTTTTTGAAGTATACATTGTATTATTTTATTTTACTTTCAAAATCATTAACATAAACTATTTTACTCAGTGTATTAAAGGAAAGTAAGCAACTTTTACAGTTATCTTTCTCTTTATGTGCTACCAAATTTCAAAATGCTTAAAACTATGCCGCAAAAAAAAGATTGAATATTATTGATTATACCTTGAATAGTGGATCGATAAGTGGCACGAAACTAGGTTTTAGTACTCTAGAACAGCAGTTCCCAAGCTCTGATCCACGCAGCACCAGTGTGCCGAGCGAAGCATCGTGGTGTGCCGCCGGGTCTGGGTGTCACGGTGCTGTTCGCCGGCTATAAATCCTCCCGTTACTCCCCCTCCCCTCCGCAGGTGTCATAGTTGGTCACGGCGCTGTGCAGTGCTATAACTCCTCCCCCTGCAAATCTTGACAAGTGTCCACCGTGTCCCCGCCCCCATGAGACGCAGGCAGACGCCTCACACAGTGTCAGAGAGAGACAACGGCTGCTGTGAGGAGAGAAAGTTTTTGAAAAGGAAAGAACTGAACTTTGAACAAAATCTGGAGCCAGATGAGAGCCCGAGTATCAGTGGGGGTCAAAAGAAAGCAAAGATGGTTAAATTCTCTGGCGCAAAGCAATATAGCGAAACTATATTTCAGTTGGTTTTACTTTCACTGGAGATGAACACAAACCAACTGCACTGTGCGTGGTGTGTGCTGAAAAGTTAGCTAACAGTGCTATGGTCCCAAGTAAACTTAAAAGCCATCTCCAAACGAAACATCCTTTGCTTCAAAACAAGAATGTGGACTATTTTGTTCGCTTGCGTGACAACATGGAGAAACAGGCAACTTTTATGAGAAAAGCAACAAAGGTAAATGAAAGAGCTCTCTAAGCTAGCTATCAAGTTGCCGAACTTATAGCCAAGACAAAAATGTTGCACACTGTGGCAGAGATATTAATATTTCCTCCCTGCAAAGCTATTGTAGAGGAGATGCTTGGACCTGAAGCAGCAAAGGAAATAGCCAAAGTCCCTCTCTCCAACAACACAATTTCCTGACGTATTAATGACATGTCTGCAGACATCGAAAATGTGGTTTTGGAAAAGATCCGTATCAGTGAGAAATTTGCATTGCAACTTGACGAGTCTACTGATATCAGTGGACATGATCAACTCTTAGCTAATGTGCGTTTTGTTAATGGTGATGCAATTAGAGAAAACCTTTTTTGCATGGTATTGCCAGAAAAAACAACAGGAGAAGAAATTTTTCGGGTCACATCAGAATACCTTGAACAAGGAGAACTTAAGTGGGAAAACTGCATAAGTGTCTGCACCGATGAAGCTGCAGACACTGTCGGGCGCACCAAAGACTTTGTAAGCAGAGTGAAGGAAAGAAATCCAGATGTGATTATTACGCATTGTTTTTTTACATCGCGAGGCCCTCGTAGCCAAGACTTTACTATCAGCCTTAGTTCATGTGTTGGATGATGTTGTGCGCATGGTAAACATTGTAAAGTCACGATCCATGAAAAGTCACATATTTGCAGCTTTGTGTGAGGAGATGGGAGCAAAGCATAAAACCTTGCTGTTTGTTGGAGGTCCGGTGGTTATCGCGTGGCAAGGTCTTGGTTCGTGTGTATGAGCTGCGGGAGGAACTTAAAGTGTTTCTGACAAATAAGGGGTCAGAGTACGCAAAGCAGCTTGCAAGTGATGAGTGGTGTGCAAGGCTTCCCCGTGACAAGTGTGCCTTGGCCAAAAAAGGTTGGGAAACGCTGCTCTAGAAGACGAAGAAAAGCACTCTAAAATGTGTTTTGTTGTGTTGGACATTTGCGTGATTTTTTCATGGTATTTAAGATCTTATTTCATCAGGATGTATCCTCTTGCTCTTAAACCCTTTTTATGTCCCGTGATAAAATATAAGGTTGAGAATCACTGTACTATACTTAGTTGAAATATATAAAACACAAGTGGCATAATATCGTTTGAGACACTTCAAAGGGTTTTGGAACACTCACTTGCGCATCATGAAAGTCGTCGACCCTGAGATGAAAGAAGAGTCCAGCGAAGAGGGCGGCAATGTTTGCAGTATACGAAGCAAGGAAGATGACACTGAAGCACCCCCAGATGTTGATAAGCACTTTGTTGGGCCAAGACTTGGGTGCCTTGAAAGCTACTAAATGCGAAAAAAGAAGAGACCACATCACCCACAGCGCAGAGGCCAGACTAAAGTTCTTTGTCCTCTGTCTTCCCCAGGGGTTGAGGCCAAAAGGACTCAGCCACTCGTAAATGGCCGCGGCGATGGCTGTTGCGGTCAGGCCGCCGAAAATGGCGACCCAGAGTTGAATGCTAAATGGCACCAGGAAAGCCGATAACTGGAACAAAAAATACAAATTTTTACATTAGTTATTGGTTTATTCAGAAAGTTATTTCGTTTTATATGAAGATGAAAAACTAGCGAATTAATATTTTATTGAATTGTATATTGTTAATTCTAGTCCAATACCTTTAACCCTCTTTCTAATCGTAGTGTGATTTCATACTCATAAAATGAATGATATTTTACTAATAAAAAACTCATTCAAGTGAGAAAAACAAAATGACTTGATAAAGAATCCAATAATTTGATAAATTCTGAAGCTAAAACTTTATGTTTCGTTTAGACGTTAATGATTTTAAAATAAAATGTTAATATTTTAGAAAAGTTATATTGATAAATACTGGAACTAAAAATCGTTAGGACATTGATGTTTTAAAAAAAAATGTAAATACTAAATGGTAGAAATATAATGTAAAGTCGCTCTTGGTGACTTTTTCAAAATATTTCCAAAAATCTCGCTAACTTGCACAAGCGAGGTCTGTTAATAAACAGAATATTCAATTTTTCCTTCGTCGGAATCATTCATCTATGATTGGTCAGAATTAGTTGGGTTGCCAGAATAGTTTATTTATCGCCAACTATGGAAAATCGCAATAAGAGCGACCGTACAGTAAATCTGAGCCATATTAAATGTACGATTTTTTTCTCCTCACAACTATAAACTCTCAGATGATTTACATAAACTTTAGCTTATCTAGATACATTACATAAAATTTTAAGATAATGTTTAGATCATTTTGAAACCTTTCATATTATATTTTT
Organism: Latrodectus geometricus; assembly: GCA_026290005.1. NCBI lineage: Eukaryota > Metazoa > Arthropoda > Arachnida > Araneae > Theridiidae > Latrodectus > Latrodectus geometricus. The sequence goes on along the minus strand of JAPDSC010119839.1, from coordinate 9,022 downwards.
CATACCATCATACCAATTTTTAAGATTTCTGATATTTTGGGCAGATTTTCTTGTTTATCTAGCAACCTTGTTTTTATGACGTCCTAGAGATGAAGAATAATAAGAATTATATGCAAAATTCTATTTTGGCAATCTTATTGTTTACGGCATCACAAATTTAGACCATTTTATTTCATTTTCGTATTTTAGTTAATATTCTTATATTTTAAAAAAAATCTTACTATTTCAAAAATATACATTCGTGCATTTTATTTATAAGATTTAAATTTATTACTTAGATGTATAAGCTTTTTCAGTAATTTATTACACCACAATTGAGACATTATTATTATTACATTACAATTCTTTGAAACATTAAGTCACAATTACGTCATCTTGGCAACATTTTTTGTCGCCAAAAAATTCAAAAATTGGCATGATGGATTATACACTATCTGCGCGCAAAATTTATTTGGCTTCCTTACTACGCATGTTCATTTTAAAACATTGAATCTTACAGAACATTAAAATATGTCAATTTACATATACTACAGAAAAGTTGGAAAGAAATGTAGTAAAATACATAATGTAATAAAAAAAAGTTATCGACGTAAGTGGTAAAGAATTTTTTAGTTAATTAATCAGCGTTTGAAATTATAAACGATTAGTGGTATACTATACCGGCACCACTCTGTACTGAGATGAAGTGAGGCAAGACACACCAGAGTGGAAGTAAGGGACGGAGAAATCGATGACAGTTTGCCGCGCACTGGTCATACTAAAGGCGGCGAATGTCATATGGGCTGCACCGGAAACCAAGTCTGCAGTGATGCCATTCCATCTTTGGCCACGCGATGTTCCAAAAAATCCATCTGCAACTAAGTAGATGTCGAAATCGAATCCAATATCTCTAGACAAAGCCTTTGCCAATGCTATAGAAATACCAGCACAACATGTGATGTTATACAAGATACCTAAAAGAAAAGGATCAATTAATTTTCTCAAAATTTATAGCATAAATTTATGTGTACAATAAGTTACTTAAATGTAGTTCACTAAGTTATGTATATAATATGATTTTATAAGAATATATTTATTGGCTCTACTTTAAACTATATTAAAATTTTTACTTAAAAAATTAATATCATAACGCATAGTAAATTCAATTAAACGGATAAAATAAATTACTTAAGTTAAGAAAAATAAAAACTGACAAAATTATGTTCAATATTTTAAACATTTACATTACATGTTTAATATTGTTTAAACATTTACATAAAAATGTTTTAAAAAATATGTGGTATCAGGAAATCAACTATAAATATACTCTCAGAATGTCATGTTATATACAAGAAGACAAGAAAATGCAAAGACATATTTAATGAATAACAATGAATATTAGTTAGGGGAAAAAGAAATCCATAATTTTAATGGAAAATTCCAGATTTCACTTAATATGGTTTGAATTTGCTTTGCTTATAAAGTTTAAATTTTTGATGTTGCAACTGATCAACATCAATCATTTTAGAGGTTTCATCGACATTTTCGACGATGGATTTAGCTGTGTGAGGTGCAATTTCAACATCAAATAGAGTTGAACTGAGTCGACTTAACTTAAATGGCTGTTACGGTATCGGGACCATAAACGTTATCCGTGGTTACAGCTTTTACGGCCGTATTCACCAACCAGAGTTAAACGAGGTTTCAGGGTAAAGGGCGAGTTAAGTCATGAAACGCTATTCACCACGACAAAAACAGCGATTAACTCTCCTATATGGATCTCTAGAATAACCCTCCAATTTCGGAGTGTTAGAGCCGAGTCAGCAAAAAATGGCGGACCTCAGCGATATGTTTGTTGACATTGATGTGCAAGATTGCTAGCCAATCAGAAGGCGTCTTCGTGTTCTGTTAATTCCAAAGTTATTTTACACGGGAATTTCCCCGCTTTGTGAATAAGAATCGGCGAGTAATACAAGAGTTCAGTTATATTCGAGTTAGGCTACACTCAAGTTAACACGCGTTTGGTGAAAACGGCCGTTAGACTTGCATTTTGGCCTTTATCAAAGAGAAACTGTGAAATGTACCAAATATTCTCTTTGTTGACTTCCAATTTTAACTCTCTGGAACTCACAACTAAATGGACAAAAGAGAAAACAGTAAAAGAGATTTTTAGTCAAAAACGTCACCTTTCTGACGAGCATAAATCTGAAATTGTTTGACCGATGTTTTACGAGACATCTATCACAGTAACCATCTGCCGCAAAAATAAGTGATTTCTTTTCCTCCAACCTAATACAAAATTATCTTTATATTGCAATATGTAAATTACAATAAATTTATATCATACCATAAGCCTTGAATAAGAAGATAATTCTTCGGATTAAAAATGTTATATTCTTTCCAGAATTCACTATTATGAGTTACATTAAGAAATTTTGGCTTCACTATTATGAGTTACATTAAGAAATTTTGGGACGTACAGTGGGTAAAAAAAGTTTCCGTACGGTCACTGAATTTAAGAATAAATTAACATAATTTGTAAAGTATTTCATTTTTCCTTTAAATACTGCCTATATGTGTTTAGTACAAGTCTATAGTAAGCGATTTTTATAAATTTTCATTTGTACAAAACGAGAAAAGCATATTATTTTCAATACCTAAAGTAAATTTAAAATTGAAGTGCAAAAAAAGTTTCCGTACGCGTTATGCAAATCCTTTCTGACGTGTTTAAAACAGGCCCGCAGTAAATGTTTGACGTTAGAAAAGTTAATCAATGATAAGGAAACAACATATCGACAGTTGTTGAGTTTCTTTCTTGTCGTCTCAAAATGGAAGTTCCAAGAGTATTCGGGAATTATTGATTAAATTGTGAAAAGATGGATTATACATGAAAAGGATTAGTGAACTGACTAAAAAATCGAAGTCTACTGTGCACATTCATTTGAGAATAGAGATCGATCCGGGAGGTCAACAAAATTAAATCGCGTGCATAAAAGAAACATCATTCGCCAAGTTCAAGAAAATCCAAACCGTGATAAATGTCATTAAAATAAGTGGTTATCATGAACGAACGGCTTGGAAGAAACCCTATATAAATTTGGGCAACAGGAAAAATTGCCTCGAGTTTGCAAAGGAGCATGTAAGTAAGCCATTATCTTTTTGGGAAACCATTCTTTTTGGCGATGTATCAAAATTTAACATTCATGGGTCAGATGGCTGAGTTATGGTGTGGGGAAAACCAAATCAACAAATGCTAACTAAGAACTAGTGCGGAACTGTGAAACACGGTGGTGACGGTGTTATGGTGTGAAGGTGTATGAGTGCTTCTGGAGTAGGAAACTAGTAATTCATCGGAAGAAATATGGATCGATACTGATATCTAAATATTCTTAAACAAAATGTATTATCCAGTGCAAAGAAATTATCTCTTGGGACAGGATTTACTTTTCAGCAGGACAACGATCCTAAACACACCTCTAAGATTTGCCAAGAGTAGTGTCTTTACCATGTGCAACAACAACTTCATAGCCCCCCATAGTCACCCGATTTGAACCCCATCGAACATTTTTGGGAAGAAATTGTACGGCAACTCAAAAAATATGACATAAAAAGCAAACTTAAACACAAGAGTGCCATTAGTAGTATTTGGTCTAATATTTCTCCGGAAATAATAAAAAAACTTGTAGGAGTAATGTCACAACGTCTAAGAGAGGTGATAAAGGCCAAAAGAGGGCCCACGGATCATTAAATGTACTTTTGTTCAATGTATTTTACATTTTTGTAAACATTTTATGTGTGCTAGGGCATCGTACGGAGACTTTTGTTTCTATGTTTACGGCATTTTTTTAGTTTTTACGATTTATTATTTAATTTGGTCAGTATTATCAATCCTTTAATATGAATAAATATTACATAATATTACTTTTAAGTCATATATAAGTTTTCATTTTTATCATTATGAATTTTGTGTGACATATTAAACTTTGATTTGCATTCGTATCTGAGTACGGAGACTTTTTTTACCCACTGTATATGTCGTCCTCTCATGCCAAATGATCTCATTTTTTAGAAAAATCGTGTGAAAAATGTATTTTGATAATTCATTTTACTTAAACTTTTCCTAAAATAGGACAATGTATAATCCAAAAATCCAAGAAGGCGGGAATTGTGAAAAAAATAAATAAAATAATTCAAAGGAAAATTCAATTGAATATTAATTAGCAATGACTTAAATACAATATTTAACATGAAACTAATATCATTTTACACTATATTTCATATCTGTGTGATTGCTATAACAAGTGTTGTGATTGCTATAACAAGTTACAAGTTAGATTGCTATTACTATTACAACTAATACAATTACTATTTCATTACTGGTTATTACTGTTTAAAAATACTCGTTACAAATAACATTTCTTCATTTATTATTTTATAATGAAAATGAAAACAAATTTGTGATAATACCATGAAAAAGTTGAAGTGCAATAGTAAATCTGGTATCTTTTATTTTAGATAAATCTGCTTGTTTATTTATTACACCTACGTTATTTATGTAAATAATACATAAGCGCTTAGTTTTGGAATATAATAATAATTTTCATTAGATAATTTTTGCATTATTTAATTAAAAGTATGAGATACAATGAGTTATTAGCTTAAAACTTTATTTGTCCCTCGAGATCCTGTCATTTTGATTAATGACACTGTGTTTAATGTATGTAAAAAGAATTTCTTCTTGAAAAGTAATCTATTTAATGAATCCTCGATTCGTATTTACTCGTATATATTAAAAAAAAATCATTTATCATTCGTGTTTGAGTTATTCTATTTTATTCATTAATAATTCAGTCTATTGACTAAGGTTTTTCTTAATTTAATTTCTGTTCTCCACATTGAAGATAACAATCTTTGAACATATATTTTCTTGGGCCGCGGTTGGTCTGGTTGGTTAGGGTGTCGTTTTCACTGCCGGTATGTAGTGATTTCGAAGATCCGTCGTGTTCACTAATAGGGACTGTGGCACGTAAAATATGTCGTGGTCGCAATGTCCTCCATGTTCCCATTTCAAATTAATAACTAAATAATAAATTAATAATTCAAATAATGGTGTTAGGAGCCTGGCCTCGAGTCTTCACATGCTTCCTATCTCTAAATTGAAAGGTACAGATGGTGCTGTCATCTATAAGCCAAACCATACTTCTACCCTCGTATGGGGTGTTCTGTTTAAAAGTGGAAGACGCTCTTTCTGACTTCATTCGCCCAATCCCTGACGGGTGGCCTTAGCTTCCCCAAGTGTCCTAGCTAACAATAACAACATATTTTCTTTACTAAAAATAAATAAAATAGAAATTCAGAGACTGATATTAAATTAAAGAATGTACTATAAAAATGGACTCTACAATTTCAATTCTTTAAGAGATCAACTATATAATTTTTACCAGAGATTTTTCCATTTCATCATGAACACATTTTAAGAATGTTTTCTGAAGTAGAAACTATTATTTAAAGATATTTTTTAAGTACATAACATGAAATAAATACTAAATATGTGAAATTTAGTACAAAGATATCCATAGCTATTTGAAATTAATTATTAAATATATTTCAAGAAAATCAGATCCTTTTTTTAAATTTATAGATTTAGAAACATTTTTCTTACAATAGAATTTATAAGTTTTCCATCATTTAAAAATGTTTCACTGGGAATTGAAATTAATATCTATTTATTTAAAATATATATTCAGGTTTATGAAACACTTTAATATGTCATATTTAGAGTGTTTTTGAGGTTTCAATTATGCTTGAGGAATCATGAGACTATATTCAAAATTATGGCACAGATCTCATAAAATCCACCATGCCAATTTTTGAATTGGGTGATATTTTTGGCGGATATTCTTGTTTATCTGATAACCCGGTTCTTATGACGTCATAGAGATGGGGAATAATAAAAATTTTCTAAAAAATTCTATTTTGTGGCAAACCTAGTGTTTATGTCATCACGAAGAAATTGAGAATATTTTGCTCTATTCTCATATTTTAATTAAAATTCTTATATATTTTCTATTTTAAAAAATCTTAATTTTGCAAAAATAATTTATTTATATTTTTTATTTATCAACTTTAAGTTTATTATTCAGATGTATAAACTTTCTTCAGAAATTTATTACATCACAATTACGTCATCTTGGCCACATTTTTACTCCACTAAAAAAATTTAAAAATTGACATGATGGATTACATGGCATGGTGAGACTATACTTTAGGATGCCTCTTTGATTCTCGCCAAGTTGTGATTACGATTGATTGCAAACTGAGGAATACCGATTCGTGTTCTGATTGGTTTAGATCCAGCCGAGGCTCTGATTGATTTATCTGATTGGTTATCTGTTTGCACTGTAATTGGCGCGAACAGGAATGGCGCAAAAATAATCAACAAGTTCGCCAAAGGGCACCCTAAAGTATAGTACTACCCATGGCATTTGGCCCCAAATCCTTATCACTTACCCTCAGACCTGCCGGCATGGTACTCGGCAAATATTGCGACGATGGTATCTTTGTCGCTGGTCGCCACCTGAAGACAAGGCACTCCGTCAAGGCAACTGCCGTTCTCAACCCGCGTGCCCTGCGTAACGAAAGGGGGTGAATAGGCCGTCACCACGCGAAATCGCGGACGCCCACCCCCTGAAGGGGGCCTTGAGAAGGGTCCTCCTGTCCTGCGGGGAAACTGGTTGCTGCCAAAAGGGGCTCTCAACCAGACCACGGCGTCCATGGAGACTTTGGATCCGGTGACATTTCCGAGACGTTTCCACCGACGACGGGCCGAATGGACGCTAGGCACCAAGTTTAGAATCTCGAACATCGCAGGTTCGAGTCCTTCTCTTGATATGGAACTTTCCCTCTCCAGCTGATGGCGAATGACTCTATAAAAGAGAAAATGGATAAATAAAAATAGAGGCTAAGAAAACATGCATGCAGATGTCAAATCTTTCTCTATTCATAGCTGGTATGGATTAATATGACGTTTAAATTAAGAGATAAATTAAGTGTAATTTTCTATTATTAATATTTAACATAAAATTAGTCACCTGCTGATTATACCATGAATGAGAGTGTGAGTTTAAATGAAAATAACACATTTTAATTCTTATCTTTTCTACACATTTATAAATTACCATTATATTTGAAGTAAAACTTCCTAGCTTATATTTTGTAATTTTAACAGTTGCCTATACATTTTTTGTGTTTAATAGACATTTCTATAATTAACTTGATTCCAGGAAATATTTCAATATTTACTATCATTGCATTTTCATTTATTGAATAATAATTTTCGACACATGCTTCTCTAATTTTAGAATCACTTTATAATTTTGTTATCTTTATTTTTAATGAATATAATGTTATCTTATATTTATTTAGATTTGAATAAATTTTCAGCAAATTCTAGTCGTGTTTTGCCATTAAGTGAATATTGCAAAGGTCTGTTGGAATAGGTATAAAGGTAGTTTTCGTTAGTGTAGAGAAACATCGTCATTTGTTTATTGGAATTTTCCTCTAAAGCATTGAAGAAAAATAAACAATAATTATAAAATCAAAATAAATTTATCTATTTTTCAATGTAAAAAATTAGTCATGAACCTGACATTTCCTAGATTTAGGAAAATTCAAGTCAAATTTAGACTAAAAATAGAATCTGTTTTAAACATACACTAGCTCGTCAAATTTTTGAGAAAACAAGTTTCCTGTTTTAGTATTTTCAGTAAAAAAATTTTTTTAACGATAGGGATGAATTTTTAACTATAAATATTCATTCGATAAGTAATTAATAACACATTTAAAAACTTAATTATTATAAATAACTTAAATATTACATAAGTTGGAAAATTTATATTGATTCAATTTTTCTAATATATTAACATAATCTTTTTAATTAAAAAAAAACATAATATTGAATATTTAGTTGCATACTTTTTTTTCTTAAAAGCCTGCAAATTATCCTCTGGTTAAAGAATCAAAATTCTTCCTAGGTAGGGATATAATTTTTCACAAATGCTAACTAAAACCAATGCTTTCAAAATTATTCAGTTATCCTGAGTGGTTATGTATATAGTGTAAAACGTGTGATAAACCACACATAATTTATCATATTTTAATTTCATGTCATTATTTTAACCATCGATGTTTAAAATTTTTTAAAACTGACAGTTTAACAATGTCTGATTTGTTCGGGGTGTCACCCAACAGAAACCTTTTTGCCTTTTTAAAGACGATTGGTTTTCTTAGTTTTATTTAATTTTTATGACTTTAATTTTATTAATTTTATTTTTATTTTATTTTTACTTACTTAGATTTTAAAAGAAATATATATATTTATCTTTGTTTTTTAATCTTTTAACGTTGAGTCTGGATTTTGTCGATAAAATTTTTCATTAAAATTTAATTTTTTGGCGCAGCTTGTCCTTTTTGGACCTTGCGCCACAAAACCCAACCAACCTGACTAGTTATGTCGAATTCAAAATTTTTATTTTTCCAATATAAAGGCGAAGTATGGGACCTAAAGCGCAATTTAACCGAAAGATTTAAAGTCATTATCGCACACTGAATGTTGTAAATAACTTTTATATAATAACATGTTGTTATATTTCGCAGTCTTTGCTTATCATGCATAATTAATTTAAAATATTAATGCAAATGAGGTAAACTAATAGGTTGCATTTAATTTCACATATAAAAATATAAGTATCCAAAAACATTTATTTCTGATGTTTCAGTGTGCATATAAAAGATAATTTCAGAAACATTAATATTTTTCAAATTTCCTAAATTAACATAAATGAAATAAATCAAAGTACACCAATTGAAGATATAAAATTTGTTTCGAAAACTGAAATAGTAATATTTTACTTGAATAGCATTTTTTTTACTTGCAATAATTTACTAGCTTTATTTAAGTTAGAAATATGACTGGACCTCATGTATATTGCGAATTTTTACAAGATATTTTATTTTTCGTTATTGAAATATAGTTATTATATTT
>JAPDSC010119833.1:0-12191 GCA_026290005.1 Latrodectus geometricus | reverse complement strand
ATATATATATATATATATATATATATATATCAGGTTGTACAAATGCGATCCCATTCAGTAAATCTATTAAAAGAATTAACTTGTTTTTTAATATAAAACCTTAACCTCAAAACCATCGATAGTAAACTTTTAACAACAAATAAAGCTATGATTTTGTGGAAACATTTTTCTTTTATATTTCTAAGCAGCTAAATTAGTATTGAACCACTTTTATAAGAGTCTAGTTGTGAAATTTCTTTAAAATAAATGAATTTTTTTTAATCTGAAAACGTATCATTAATATTAGATAATAGTGTGTTACAACTTATAAGGCAACAGTGATATGATCGTAATTGAATGCAAAGAAATAAAATTTATAGGAAATAGTCTTGCTCTTCAAGATGTCAAATAGAATAATGGAAATACCGAAAATATTCTTAAATTTATTAAAAACATAAATGTGAAATGTAGAATATACTTAAGTTTGATTTTAAATTTCAAGATGAAAGTTTATTATACGTAAGTAAAAATAATTTTTTACAATACCATCAAAATTGAAGTCATTGATAATGAGTGAATGGCTTTAATGTTATTTGATTATAATCTTAAAAAGCTTTTAGCACATCAAACCATTGTTATGCCCCATTCCATTCTATGGTTTCCTACAGCAGATGTTTTGCAGCTCAAAGTGAAAATTTCCCTATTAAATTTTAATATTTTCTTTATATTCATAGACGAAATATATCTTAATTCGCAACTTATATGTTAGAACTACTTTCTATCAAAAAATAATTACTGGAACTGAGATTAGTAATCTGCTCTTCAATTCAATAGTTAATTTGTTTGTTTACTATCTTAGCGCACACATGTCCAAAGTATATTGGAATTCGTTTGAAACTGTAGTTCGTTCAATATTCGTAAGTAAAGATTAACCAAATAATAATTTGTAATTAAACAATTTAAAAACAAAAAAAACAACCATAAAAACATTGACAAAAAACGAAATGAATCAGCAAATAATAATTTATAAATTTTAACAGTTTTTTTTAATCCAGTATCCTAATACAGCACTATGAGAAAATGTTAAACTGAAATTTTTGAAAGGATCATCCCAAAATATTTTATGAAATATAAATGTATAAAAAAAGTACTAAGTTACACTTTCAATAGCTCTTCTTTAGATATCAATAAAATATTGTGCAGATGAAATTTTCCATTAGAAAATGGATTTTTATTCCACATATTTATTTTATACACTATATAGATAAGTATTGCATTCAATAATCAAATATTTTGGAAAAGAAAAAATTCGCTTTTAAATATATTTTAAGATTAAATGTATTTTAGATTTAAGTGTATGTGATTTGAGTAATTCACATGATTGATTATCTTCAAAGCGATTTAACTAAGAAACAGTAACACCAGAATTATAAAACTCAGATCTTTGTTAAAGTGGTAAGGAAATATTACCCAATTTCTTTTTTACTTGAGTTTCGAAATTGTTAAAGGGCTCGTTAACACGATCTTTTCAAAATAAATGTAATGTTCATTCGTTTTTCAAATAAAATTTGAAATAAAGCTTTTGTCGTCAAAAGTAATATCTGAATTATTATTTATGTTAATGCAATGTAGAATAGTATTAGGAAGAATTACATTTAATATTTTTTATTTTAAATACAAACTTTCGGTTTTCAAGTATTTAATAATAGATAGAGATCTCAAATTTTTTTTTCAGTAAGTATTTGTGATATATTTCTAAAATGTGCAAAATTCATCAATTTTTTTTCTTTGGATAAAAGTTGCATTTTTGGTTGCAAAAGGAATGCTTAGGTAGTCTGAATGAAAAGAAACATTAGATAAAATTTTTAGAAAGAACAGGAATGTTTCAAAACAATTGCCTGAATTTTAAGCACTTGAAGAATGAATAATTGATTTTAGTGGCTGATTTTAAGGTACTCAACATTCACTTTATTTCAGTGTAATTTGTTTGTTTAACTTTTTTTAAGCAAGTAGCTTGGGTCTACCGAGACCTAGGGTGGGACACAGCCCATCGAAACATGAGGTCTTGAGTCCGATTCCAACCACTGTTGAACAATTCAGATGGATGTTGCACCTCTTCATTAGTACGTCTGTCTGGGTGGGTGCTTGGGAGATTTCTAGATTTTTTTAATTCCTTTTCTTGCGAAGCTTGAATACGGCTTACTATCCATAAAAAGTCCTCTCCGAAGTAAAAATGCAGTGGATATTTAAATTTTTTTACAATGGCCTTAAACCGTTACTATGTCTCTTACGCGTTATTAAAATCGTTTTATATGATTATTGCTTGAATTTGTGGAATTTTATCATTTATCTAAATCAAAATAACTGAGTGAATTTAAGCAGTAGTTGGATATTAGCTTACTCAGTGTGAGCATTTTGTTGATAAGCTTTAAAAACTTATCAACAAATAAACGCATTACATTTTACATATCACATAAAAATCAATTTTTAAATTGTTTTATAACATTTTAGTCAAACTTGTCTGGACTTCCTGTTCCAGAAAAATTTATCTTTTTATATATTTAACTTTATAATTTAGTATATATCAGTTGTAAATTCTAGTTACGATTTCAAATGCAATTAAATTTTAAAAAATAATAATATAAGCTCTCTAATATCAGTATTAATAATATTGAAGTGTGTACTCTATTTTCTTATACAAGTGTTTCTTTGAAAATGTATCCAAACACAAACAGTGACAAGAGCAATAAAAACCTAAAAATCTTATTTTTTCGATAAATGGCATAAAAATGCAAATAAAGGGTGTTGACTTCTATTTGGACTTCTGTTGAGCAAAAATTTTATTGACAGTGAAATTAAAACACACCCTGTGGTGTACAGTATAAATTAATGTTTTAAAGCGAAAAATAAAAATAAGACTTTCACTTTCTTCCTTTCCAGTATTATCACTATATTTAAGATTTCCTCTGTCAAAATTGATTTCTTACATAATTTAAAATTTGACTAACAGTCTTTGAAAAATCTTTTTCATTACTTAAACCTAACTTGACTTGAAAGGTCGATATCAATGTTGTGTAATGTTATTATGTAAGTATTAGTAAATAATGTGATGAAAACATATATATGATAAAAAAAAGTTAAGGTAACATTAATGTAGAAAACAGAATTTCAATGGTCCATTTCGAAATTCAAGGCCGTGTTTCTACGCCACTGAAATTTTATTTCATAAAAAGAGGATATTTTAAATATAGATTGCGCAAAATCAACAATTAATATTTATTTACGTAATATAAATTATGCTAAATTATTTATTCCGAATTTTAAATTAGAGTTATTATATTTCACTGTTGCAAATTAATGCGGTAATTTTGCAATCATTCAAATCAAACTCGTCTTAAAAATTTATGACTTTTTTTAATTAAAAATACACATTTAGATTATTTGCTCAATATTTATTTTGCTTAATTTGTTTAAGAAAGGAAAGTTTGCGTTTGGATTGTGAGTCCCTTAAAATGAAAGAAAAACTTGAATTTGTTTTTTATGAATACATATTTTTCGGATGATTATTTAGAAGTTATTTTTTAAAATAAAAGTTTTTTACATTAATTTTTGCATTTAAAAATTCTCTATGGAAATTTTAAAATTAGCCCTTAAAATATAAATTTATTTAAATTGTATATTTACATGAAATTTAGAATGTTACAGAAAATTAAGCACAGAAGGAAAAAAAATTACATTATAGAGGAAAAATTGTGCAACTTCTTTTATTAAAATTAAACATTTTAAAAAATCTGTACATGACGAGTTACTAAATCGCTTAATTATTAATCAAATATAATCTCCTTTTTATTATTAAAAGAATTATTAAATGATTCATCAAAAGAAATTATTAAAAGAATTATTAAAATTGAATTATTAAAAGAATTTTATATATGTTTAGTAGAAGAAAATATAAATGAGTTATTGAAGAAATTAATAATTTATCACATCTCTGACCCCGAATAACAAAAATACGTTTGTTATTACAATAGTTAAAAACTTATTTGTAATAATGTTAAATTCTGAAATCCATTTTGTTTACTGTGTGAGAAGAGCTGAAATATAGGAGTGATCAGATCATTCTATAATTAGCATATTCGAAAATTATTCCAACCCCTGCATCACTCTCCTACAGAAACAAAATTATTTTAACGTTTATAAATTTTTGTGTTAAAATTACCTGTAATAAGCGAATTTCTACAAAACTTGGAGTCTCTTTATTGAAATTATAACTGAAATATGACATTTGAGTCAACAGTTTTTGCATTTGACCAAGAATATAAAACTCAATGTCTTTGTCATTTTTCTAAAGTGGTTATTATGTTTAATTGTATCATTAATAGAAATGGTACAAGAATTATTTATTTCGTATGATAGAGAAGATTTAGGCTCTATAATTTGACATTATTCTTTATTAAAGGAAACATTAGTTTTGGGAAAGAGTTCTTTGCTTTGTTCGTAAGACATATTTAGTTTTTTAAGACATTTTGGATCAGAAAAGAATTTTTAAATCATTTAATCAAAAATTATCTATATTATCCTAAAATGTTAACAATTTGTAATTTTTTAATTTCCAAACATTATAAAAAAACCATTTATTCTAATTTTTATCACATAAACACACTAAATTTTCATTAAAGTATATATTGATTCCTTAGAACATCATTAATATACGAAAAAAAGTACGTTTTTGAAAATATACTGAATATACAAGACTTTTACCATAGTATATTTGAAACAAATTCCATTAAAAATAGTGCTTTCAATAAAAATTAGGTTAAGCACTGGCCTTTTATTCAAAATTTTAATGCATATTATCATCTTCAGTATTCATTTCAAACTTTTTTATAGAAATTATTTAAAATGAATATAAAAATAAATTTTTAATTTATTCTGTGATGATATCGTATAATGTTTCTTACCTGAAATATTTGTTATGAATTATCTTTGTAACCTGAAGATTATAGATGAAGACAGTTTTCATGTAAAACGCGTCTTTCATTTTTATTTCCTGATTTTCATTTTTCTGTGATATGTAAGCAAATTTAAAAGCCTCTAAATATTTTCCTACACCAATACTTTCTAAATAAAATTATTCTCAAAAGAATATATTATAATTCGATACTTTTTTGTTGAATCACATACAGTTTATATAATTTTAATTTTTAAATCGAAATTTGTAATTTTAAAAACATGTGCTTTCTAAAGATGAATAAGAAAATGTCTTTCATGGATAATGGGGCATGAAAAAATCTAAGTTGAGACGAAATGACTAAATTCATATATTCATGATATACATCTGTAGGAGAGATTAACAAAAATAAGTATTAACAAATAATTTCTCAGAAATAGTTCCCACTTAAGCCTATATAGGAAAGATAAAAATTAGTTAGCTTACTTTTTACTTTGTTAACTCTATTACATTTACTACTCATTTATATTAATTTTTGTATGTAGCAGAACTGATTTGATTCTTGTTGTAAGCATGTAACAGTCATAAATATTTTTAGAGGGTTCGAGTAAGAGTTACAGGCCATCCGACACAGGGTCTGAACACTGATTTCTTGCTTGAGATGTCTGCGCGTATAACAGATAGGAACTTAAATTCTAAATCCTTTCATGACTTCTATCAAAAGTACATAATAAAGGAAATAAAACTAATAACTAAAAAAAGAAGTTTTTAGAAAGTAACATAGATATTATTAGTTTACTTAATTTAAGCAAGCAAAAACAAATCAAAAAATTTATTTCCATCAATTTCAAAATATCTGAGACAATCTTATCTAGATGATCGGAAATAGCAAATTAAGTAGAACCAGCTTCATAAAGTCAATAAAAATGCTTGTCATGATTAATGTTATACAGAATTTATGAATTTTGAACATAAAACTTACTTTTTCAATATTACAATAGCAATATGCATTTATTTTTGATATAGGAGAAATGATTTAGAATAAAATCATCTTACTGACATAAAATCGGAATCTTTTGTTCAATCGTTCTTCCAAGTCCGTTCAAAATAACTAAAGGTTTATTGAAAAGGAATCTAAATCAGCTAGATTCTATTAAATCATAATGTATTCAATAGAAACTGAAGGAAATTTAGAACAAAATTCTAAATATTTTATTAATATTTAAATTTAAAGACTTAAATTAACTTAAGGTTCCGGATGAGTAAAATTCCGATAAACAAAATTACTGTAGTCACATGAATATAATAGAATTGCTTCATACAGAAACAAAAGTGTCTCTCGTTTGCTATTTTTATTTAATAAATTATTCTTACTTAGAATAACTTCACTCCATTGATAATTTTTTATATTTTCTGCAAAATTCAGTAATACGAGAAAGTATTTCTGAGATACCAGATGAGAATGCACCAGAAATATTCCTTTTTCATATTTTCTTTTTTTCCAATAATTCCTTTTCCCTGAAATATTCTTTTTCAAGAAATTTCTTATTTAAGAAAATATCTTCCAATATACTTATTCGGATATTATAAATAAGATGCGCAGGAATTATTTTTCGATGCTGATGAATATACGATAATTAAGCCTAGGATCTATGCCACTGCTATCAACTGAATAACGTATTCTAGTCATATAAGTTAACTTCCTCTGAGAAATTTCTGGAACAACAAAAAAAAATGTAAAAAAAGGAAACTAACTATGTAGAAGTAATAGGAAAGGACACCACAATTGCTCAATTATCTTATAAACACAATATTCAATCCCATAAGAAAACAAGTTATATAATCAGATATCTCGCGAAACTTCAAATAAACACCATTTTTTTTATTAAATATTTATATAAATAAAACCAGTTTTGAACATCAAAATATCCTTTTTGTTTTTTGCTTGTTTAAAATGTTTTTTACACTCATACAATTATATATATATACAATTATATATTTATATCGTTTTCCATGCTCATGCATCCACTTTTTGTCATTGGGTATTAAGCACAGACAAATAATTGAATTTTTTTTTAAATTGTTGCTATATTCAGTCAATGAATGAGCTAGCCCCTTTTAATAATTTCGCACAGCACTAGTTAAATACAATAAAGCAATATTAGTTAAAAATGTAAAATGTTTATCAATATAATGATATACACATGAAAAAACATGACAAAAGAGATCCACAATCCACGCGGTATATTCACAAGTTCATCCCTGTTAAATTGAATCTAAATAAATCTTAAGTAAATATGTCAAATATTTTTTAAGACAATAATAATTGCTTATCTGCAAATGCTTTATGTGTGTCATTTCGTAAATCTTGTTTAACCATTATACAAATCTAGGAATCATTTCAAGAAATTAGTAAGTGACATGATTACAAATTGTACAATGCTGAGACACATTTACTGTGCCTGTGTTTACTAATGTTGCTCTGTAAATCATAAAAAAAAAAATAATAAAATGTTGTGATGCCGAGATGTCATCACTGAATAATTGGCGATCAGGAATTCAATTGAACAGTTCTTTTGTTAAATTTTTGTGTCGGTTGTTCATGTAGCTGATAGTAATCCATTTTAAATAGTAATACCTGGTTGGATTATCTTTCATGTAAGAAACGAGATTACTGAACAAGGAATTCGTCCATCTTTCATTACTCTAAGGTTAAAAGTTAACTTCTAATTTGTTTTTTTCAAAATATGCCAGGTTTCTAAATATAAGTGAGTGAAATATTTTTAAAAATTTCTTTCATAGAAAATTTTATTCACTTCCGTTTTGAAGTTTGTAGAAGCCCGATGGTATATTCGTAGCGTTTCGCGCTGCCAATGCACAGGTCCGAGATTGTATCCTCGGGCAGAGAAAAGTCGACAGAACCTTTCAATCCTTTCAGTGGGTTGATAAAACTGAATACCAACCATTTTTAAGAGCTAAACAATGAGTTTTTAGCTTTAGGTTTACCACTTAACTAGACTATATTTCGCACTCCACATTAGACTTCGGTCGAGAAAATGGGCACTGTAGGCTTTAGCCCCGATAGTCTATGATGCCACAGAGTTTAGTTTGGTTGAAATATGAAAGTGATTAAATTCAATGCATTTTTTCTTAATAAAATTTTATGAATATCAAAGATTCATTTATATAATATGATAATGTTTAAAGACAGTATAATAATGTAATTCAGAAAATATGGAAGAGAATTAAATGCCTTTCAAAATTTTTCTTGTAAGATTTGTTTTCATGTAAGATACAGTGACATGAAAGACATTAATTCAGCAAAGTTAAAATTATGTTAGTTCTAGAAGAGGAAAATTTACAAAAATTATCATTGAAAATCATCGTAATGACGATATTTGATGACAGTTGCTTTTTCAGTACATTTATTCTAATTTTGACTTTAATGTAATAGTCTTGGAGTTTTTCTGTGTATTTCTGAACTTCAGGTGAGTAAAATACGTTTGTTTACTTATTTCATGTGCTGACTCCAAAACGTTGAACTTGATAGAACTCAACTATGGCTTTTTAAAAAATATAATATGAATTTAAGTTTTATTTGCATCAGCATATTGCTCAATTTTTACTTTGTTTGCCTTTAATGCTAATTTCTAATAAATAATTGAAAACTTTCAAAGCGCTAAAAATACAAATAGGATAAATTTTTTTTCAACAAAACTAGTTTCAAATTTTTGATCCTTTAGTAGAATCAAACCTTAAACATTTAAATAAATTAGAATAGTAAAATAACTTTGAAGATAAAATAAAATGAGGACCATTAATACATAATGTATCCAATTCTTAAGAAGGAATAGAGGAAGTATGCCAATATGATTTTTTTTAATGAAATGAAAATGTGACAGATTAAATAGAATTTTAAAGTAATTTTAAAAAATTATTTAAACCATTAGAACTCGTGATTTAAATCATACGATATGATTATTTAAATTAAGATAACAAGTTTATACTTGTCATGATGATTTAAAATATAACTAGTATGATGTGCTGAATAAAATGCACAATAATGGTTTCGATACTTGCAAGTGATTAGAAACTCTAAAAATAACCTGAAATGGCAAAAGTAGCAGGGATTTTAAATGTACTGTTGTGCAATATAAATACTAAAAATAATTTAACTCATATAAAAAGAAGAACAAATACAGGAAGACTAATTTTAAGAAACTTTAAGGAGTTTAATATTATTAGTTTTTAGTATAATAGTGCTGTGTAAAATTTTAATTTTTTAAGTGATAGCGCTGTGAAATTTAATCATTTAATATATTTTATAAATTTAATCATTTACACGTCCAAAATAAAAAATGTGGTAGATACTTTTTAAAACATATCCAAATTAATTATAAAATCCAAAAGAAAAGTTTTCAAAGAATCATTATAAGTGATATTTCTTATAATAAGGACACAAAACTGGAAGTTTGGAAAATTTTAACACACACACACACACACATATATATATATATATATATATATATATATATATATATATATGAGCTAGAGCTATCTTAATTTTTATTATTTTGTCAATATTAGCATATAGTTTATAAATTAAGTTCAAAATCAATTTCTTATAATTACAGAAAATTACATGAATAAAATATTTTTTGTTTCGGTTTTAAAATATATAAATTATTTACAGTATATAAATGATTTATATAAGCTAAAATCATTATATTAAAAAAGTTTTGCATTAAATTCATTTAATCGAATAATGGTATGAATATTGGCACATTCATTTAATCATTATTTATATAATATGATTGCATTATCTTAGCAAATAAATGAATTAAAAATTGAAATTAAATATTTTAGTTAAAATTTAATTAGTAAAAATATATTGGTAAATAATTTAAAATTAGTATATTTCAGTTAACAATAAACTTTTCAGAATTAATTTAGAACAATAAATCAAAGTTTTATTGTATCAAAAGAAATTGAATGTTCTTGTTAAAAACAAATACTTATTGATAAAGGTGGAAATAAAACATTTAGTTCATTAGGAAGTTGGGTTTTCTTGTGTTGACTATTTGGTTCCCAATCTTCCCATCAAATGAAATAAAGAACAAAAATTCAGTGGAACAACAGAAAAAGAAGTTGTTGTTGAACCAGCAACCTGCTCTGTATGTAGCCTATACCAGTTAGATAGGAGCAGCCGAATTAGAATCTCATAACTTGAAAACAAGAACCAAGCAGAGATTTCTCCAATACTTTACCTGCCATCCTTAGAGGTATTATTTCACACGATAGACATTGCGAAGACGACCTATTTAATGTGCCTCAGCTACAGCAGTGTACACGGCGGATCTTCGGTTATGCAGAGATTTGAACTTTCTACCTTCCAATAATGAGAACGACGCCCTAACCAACTTGGCCACCGCAACCCCACAGAAGGAGTGCCGGCATATCTCTTATTTTCCTATAAAGTATTTTAATCTATTATATTCCCAGAATTTCTCTTAAAATTATTTTCCATGCTATTGTGTGTAGCGTTAGAAAAAGTTCATGTAAAAATGGTAAATTGATAATAATTTCGAATAAATAACATGATAATTTATAGAAACAAGACTGCAAGTTTTAGCTTCTTTCTTTGACTTTTCTTAATACCAAAATGTTGTATTTTGATTTAGGAATATAGTTTGCTTATTATAAACTCTCTCAACTTAATTGCATCTTCCGCTGGTGTTGATTGAGTTTAATTTAATTATAATACTTTAGACATATTTTAACTCTGTTGTTGTGTGTTGCTTCTGATCCCTTGTTGGCATAACGAAATCAAAGCAACTCCATAAATTCCTAAAATTCCAGATAAACCAAAAAGTTAAAGGGTTTTGTGGAAACACCTCGTCCAGTTTAAAATAAATGCAATTTAAAATATGTTCAATTGATGCCTGAGAAGAATGACAATTGGTGCACTTTGGGGCAATTTTCTATCCCTGATCAAAAGAAGGAAACTTCAAACGTCCACTAAAAATCGCGAGAAACAAGTCTGCTGTCATATGTTGCCGTTGAAAAAGATGGAAAAGGCCTCTTCATGGAATACAGTGGTATGTTCCAGAGGAAGTATTCAGTTTATTTTTCTTTGAGAAATCTTGACTGAAGGTGAAACGCTTATCTAGTTGTGGTGTAACAAAAGTAACTGCTTTCACCAATTTAACAATATAGTAAGTAATAATTTGATAAAATATTAGAGAAATCAATTTCATAAAATAGTTTGGAGTAAATACGTTTTTTTCTAATTTTATAATCTGAAAAGATAAAATAAAATGAAATATTTTAATATTTATATCACTCTAAAAATTTCCTGTTTTAAAGCATAGATTCTCATTTATTTAACCTAATTCAAAAACTTCCTTAAAATTTAATAAAGCGACAAAATAAATTTAAATCATTTTTTAAGACTTCAACGATATTTTACATTAATTGTCTCTTGGTATTCATTCTACATACCCATTATATGATTTTACGTTTCATGCAGTTAAATTAAACACTATAAATAATCTCTTAGGACATTTAAATGAGCAATTCTCTTAGATCTATATGCGAGAATTATTCATTAATCCCAGGTGCAACTAGATTTTTATTATTCAATTTGTCTTTTAGTCATGAATAACTGGAAGTTTTATAATGATTTTAATTTTTTTCTTTATCTACATAATATATAATGTAGGAAAGCAAAATACTGGAAAAGAATTATATATTCCTTTTTAAGGAATACATAATGTATCTTTATAAAAAAAGTGTTTTTTTTTTCTAATGGCGGGCGCCCTTGAACAAGTAAGTACATTAGCCCATTTGCCGCAACGAGACCGGAAACTGCTACTCATTTTATGGTTACCCGGTGGGCACCTGTGAACCAAGTCAAGGAGGTACGAATAGCATCGCCCACGCCATACCACCACAAACGCGTTTATAAGGCCGGACACATTCATCCATCATCTGAGGAAAGGACAAGAAACACAGACAGAAAGAAAGGGAAAGTACATCCATGCCCGAGTCTGGATTCAAACCCAGGTCCCCCCCATGCATAGTCAGTTACGCTAACCATTAGACAGGTTTGGCGGCTCTTTTATAAAAAAGTAATCTTTATAAAAAATATTGTTTTCTCTCCAATTTTTCAATCCGAGTAGAATTAAAAAAGACGAAATTATGCTTAATTTAATAAGGAAATTATGCCAGGATCATTTTGAAAATTTTAAAACTGCACTCA
>JAPDSC010119832.1:19817-34988 GCA_026290005.1 Latrodectus geometricus | reverse complement strand
TGAGCTCTGATTGTTTCAGGGTATGTTCTGAAGCCATATTATTCTTCTATGTCTGTTTATCGATAAATATTTGTAAAAAGAAAATCATAAATTTAGACAGACATCATTTCCTTCTAAGGTAGCAAAAAATATAACAATTTTGAAACAATATATGTTGTTGTTTTTGATGACACTTGGCAACGCTAAGTCCTCCCGTCAGAGACCAGGCGAATGAAGTCAAAGAAAGAGCGTCTTTCGTTTTTCAAAGAGCACCTTCATTCAAAGTTGGAAGTACCATTTTTGGCTCATAGATGGCAGCACCATCTGAATCTTCCAATTTAGAGATTGAAACCAGTGAATACCCAAAGACTGGCTGCAATCACCCCCAAAGGTATTAATTTGTAATGAGAACATGGAGGACATTGCGATCCGTCATATTTTACGTGCTCCAGTTGCCATTAGTGAACACGACGGATCTACGGTTAAGCCGGGATTCGAACTCACCGCCTTTTGGTAACGAGAACGACTCTTTAAGCAACCTGGCCACCACGGCCAACAATATCTCATGAGTATATATATATTTCTATATTTGTGTGTGTGTATGTGTGTGTAATTTTTAAAAACAATCACTGCCTCAGTACCATAATTTTTATCTTTATCAGAAATTAATTTAGTAATCAATGATAAGTTTTAAATTGAATGCATTCTTCTAAATTTTCAATTGCCTTCTCCCACATATTTAAGTACTGTGAAAGCATAATTACTTTATTCACGTTGCCTGTTATTAAAGAATCCCTCAGTTGTTTTATGTTTGTTCACATGCGGTCAATTTATTTTATCACTCTATTCATTTAAACATTTTTCAAAGTCTCATGTTTATCAATTGTGTCCAACTGAATAAGGTTTAAATTTTCAGTTACAAATTTTTCAGATAAAGGTTAGTATATGCAAATAGGAATGCAGTCAACTTTATATTTAAATTCTAATATAAAATTTTATGATTTCTGGTATTTAGTTATTAATCCCTAATCAACAACATTTTGGAAACTTCTTATTAAATCTTCTGACAAACTTGGCTTTTCAGATTCTTTTAAACAATTAATGCTTACCACTTATTAGGAGAAAAAATTTAACCATACTGAAAGGAATTCATTTAATATGTTAAAGTAAATCCTTACTATTTTTATTTCTTTATACAAATAAGGTTTAATAGATTTTGTATAACTATCAGCTGAAACATAGTTACACATACTTATTTTTTTTATCATATCTGAAACATATATGTTTCATTCATAAAACATATTCCCCAATGATCTTTTTAGAAAACATTAAAACATAAGATACATATAATCCAATTTCAGGTTTCAATTGAGAATAATTACAGAGGGTATTAACACATTTTTCGAACGATTTCGGAGCCGTTTAATTAATGCTTAAAATGTTCGATCTGATAGTCTTTTTTCTGGACTATAAGTCGGCATCTCGATTGCCATGATAGAAGAACTCTTTGTAAAACTTCCAGGGGTATTGCTTTCCATTCCTCTTCCACTGCTTTCCAAAATCCATCTATCTAGGTGAGTTTGAATTTAAAAAGAGCTCTTTTTAACCGCCCAAAGGCACAATAGTCCATAGGTGAAACGTCAGATGACTTCGCAGATTTATGTGGAAAATATATAAATGTAATACCTATATTAGTCTTTATTTTTTCAAGGAATGCAGAGGTAGTTTTCGAAGTATGACTTGTAGCTTTTTCTAGATGAAATTTCACACTTTAAAAGTCATTGGGATAAAGAAGTGGAATTTCTTCTAAAAATATTGGACGTAAAACCTTCTCCTGATAGTATGATAAGTTGATTTTAACATTTTTTCCACTCTTCTCATTTTTAATTTCCCATTGTAGAAGAAACCTGTGACAACCATAAACCCCTTACTGAAACTTTCTTTACATTGACGGAGCCAGGTTTGTACATTTTTTTCTCCTCATTTTCTATAATAAATAGACCTTTTTTGTTGTTGTCATTTAGATAAACCCATGATTCCTCAAGGGTCACAATGTAATTCCATTTATCTCCTGCTAAATAGTTTTCATACAGGATAACACAAAATGTTTTGTGTTGAGCCACAAGGCTTGGCAAAACCTGAGAAACATTATGTTTTTTAGCTTTCTTAAGTTGTAAATCTTGGTTTTTTATTTTATTTATTGTTACTACAGCTATATCTAAAGACTATGCAATTGATTTCTGTGTTGGTGGGTTATTTCTTGTAACCAGCGATTCCACTTTAGAAACATTTGGAACATTACGTACCTTTTTCGGATATTCGTTTGGAGTCTTCTTTCCATGTAGAAATAATTATCGACAGTTTTTACTTTTCCGATTAATAATGTTGCTTATTTTTCACTTAGAAATTTTAATACCGTCTATTTCATAATGTTTTTGAATTCTGGAATAAGATTATTTCTCTTCGGAAAGCACAGAAACATATTCTTCAATCCACAGCTTGTTTACATGCACATTTTGAAAGAAGAATTATAAGTATTAGATGATATTTTTTATTTAAATAATAAGTTGTTGCTAACAATTTTTATTCTAAAACATTTACATTTTTTAATTTTTTTATCGCGAAATCATTCTAAAAATATGTTAATATACCTTCTGGATCTTTTAAAAAATCTTGGATACAAATTAGATTTTTAATTTCAAGTTAGAATTCAAAAGATTGTAACTAAAAGATTGAATTTAATTCTATACAGTTTAAATTTTTTCTTGTATTTTAGTCTTTTATATTTAAAGATTATTGCTTGTTTCAATATATTTTTCTTGACAAATGCCCAAAATCGTTTAATTGAAATAAATTTGAAGAAAGGATTATATATTAAAAGGATATAAGAATGGATTAAAGGATTTTTCATTCCAAAGAAACATCTTAGGTAATTTATGAAATAAAAAATAACAGTAAATGAAGTCGCAGATCTAATTTTATAAATTTTTTAATTTTTAGTTTTTACATACTATACTCAAAAATATAGGCATAAGTTATTTTTCTGTACACAACTCATCTAATCTTTATAAGACATTTACTATTGCAGGATTTCAACTTAAGGAGTTACAATACTTTCATTCCATATGATTACAAGAATTAATTATGTTTAAAATGCAATATTTTACTTTTAAAATAATGTGTAAGTGTTTTTACGTTTTATTTTCTTACATAATTTCTATTTTGATTGCTCTAAAACTTACCCTTTTTGTTATATGATATTGAGCTCAGAAGCCATAAATTTAATTACATGGAGGTATTTTACGTAACTGTTTATGTTTTAATTTTTAAAAAAAAAATCTGACACAGCATTGAAAACTAAGGATTTGTTACATAAAAGAGGAAAATAAGATAAATTAAACTTATAAAATTTACTATCTAAAATAAGTTTGTTTACTTAGAATCATATAAGGAGATTCATAAATCATAGGGGAAAATTTTCTAATAATTTTAAACAGGTCTAGTTATTTTTTAAGTATGCTAATGAAAATATAAATTGAAAAATAATATGAAATTTTAAATAAAATTTCAATTATATATTATATTTCAAACAATATTATTTAAGAACGAAGGTATAGTAAAATCAAGGTATTTTTTCCTTTAGAAACTCACAAATGGATTTATGAAACATATTGATGTTTACTTTGAAATACCTGTGTTTTTTACACGATGAATGAGCTTTTTGTATTTGACCAAAAATAAATAAAATACACTCTTTATAGGAAATCTTTTACAAATCTTTGATAAAAATTGAATTAAAAAATAAAATAAAATATAAACTGATGACATTAAGTTCACTTGAAGAACTTTCCTTTACACGCCCCAGTAGACATGAAAAATGGAGCCCTTCAATGTCGTTGGGTAGCTTTCCTTTTCAATGCTCCCAACTTGGACAACAAGATCTCTTGTCATATTAAGCGTTTACGAAGAAAAAAGTTCCACTGTAATAGAAAAAAGGTGAAATGCCACTTCATAAAAATAACTCTGCAATCGTCGTTCATGCATATCTAAACGAGGTAAATAAAAAAATTTCTAAAAGACTAGGAATTTTCTTAAAAAATTGTCTACTTTGGAGCAATTAGATTTGAATTCTTGGGTTTATAAATTTTTTCCTGCTTAATTTGGACAACTGCTCTGTATAAATAAAAGATTTCATTTGAAATAATTATTGGAAAAAGAAATTGGCAAATTGAATCTGAAAAAAGATATGGTCAAATGTTACTGAAAAGATAAAAAAATTTTCTTTGTTTGCAACATCAAAAGTGCTTAGTCACGATATTCTGAAAATGACACGAAATCTATTTTTTTAAATTTTGTGTATTATATAAATCTAATGCACAAAATTAAAGACTTTAATAATCATGTTTTATTTGGATTATATTTAATTATAAGTATTTTAAATATGTTAACATTTATTACAAATTCTCTGTCTGCATAGTAAATTATCTGTAAATGCTATATTAACTAGTAAATAAATATTTGAAATGGGCATTTAAATTCAATATTTTAATTGATAATTTCTTTTTAACAAAAAATTGTTCAAAAAGGATTTTTCATTTAACTGCTTTCAAGGTATTTTTTTGTAAAATAATGAGGTAATTAAAATAATTATAAAATATTTCAAACTGAGGCATTTCTGTTTCTCTCTCTTATGTTCTTCTGTTTTCTTAACATTTATTCAGGCGTGTATTTTATTTTTTCAAAAATGCAGCAAAAGTCAGATTTTATTCTATTTCAATACTTTTAGAAAACAGTAAATTACTGTTTTCTAAAAGTAAAAAAGTATAATTTGCTACGAAATAGTTATACACAATTTAACTTCTATATTTAAAGTAATTATGTATTTAAAAAAAGCTACATTTATTTTGGTGTATAGCACATTTTGTTTTCATTTCTTCAAATAACCTAATTAGCTATTATTAAGTTATAATCCTTTTCTATACAGTATATTTTTTAATTTTTATTGTTTGTTTCATCGTAGTTTTAATAATATATATTCTAATGATACAAAATAAAGGCTGTTTAGAAGTTTTAATAATTAACATTATCATGTAATGTATATAAGATTATTTTTCCAATTACTAAATTTTTGTTTTATAAATTTTAACAATATACGTTGTTTTTTTATTCATGAAGTAAATGTTTTATTCATCTGAACACTGTATGAAGAGAAAATACATCTCAATTTTTAAAATTACTTAAAGTTTTATTTCTTAGCACTGAATATTAAAAATATATGCATTATATATTATACAAAAGTTTATACTTATTTCTATATTTAAAGTAAAAATTAAATAAAGAGCTCCAAGAATACTTGATACATATAAAGAATATATCTTTATTATGATTCACATTCCTAAAGAATATTAGAAAAAGACTTTGTAAACTGATGACGATATCCTTAAAAATAATTTTGGAACAAAAGAAATGTAATCCTTGTCTGTCGTTTTTATCTTTTGTAGACAGACATTGAAAATAAAATGAAAGTATTGTATTGTATTTTAAGACGTACATTGCTTTTAGCTTTTAAAACTGCTATTTTATGCTTGCAGATTATAACTAACAATGCTCAACATTTCCAATCCTTTCCATTAGAACAATGTAGATCCTTCTTACAGATCTATTTGTTATTTTGCATAAAGCTGATAGATTGACGTCAAATGGGGATTTTTTTTAAGTGTTTTCCACTATATGAGTGAAATTGAGCTATTTCAAAATTTACGGCATCTTTTTTTACAACGTGTTACCAGCAAATATTTCTATTTTGATACTTTGCATAAATGAAATTATGTCTGTAAAATTCTATTTCTGCTTACTTTAAAGAACAATTATCAAAAAATTATAACTTTTTTATAGTTATAAACTTAAAAATGATAATAAATTTTAATTAAATTTATTTTGAGTTGTGATTATATTGATACATACCTCTATGTTTTATAATTTTTCTTATAATTTTTATGTCTTGAACAAATCATTTTTCTGCAAAGCACTAACAGAAGCATGTACTGCAGAAAGCAATGTAGGTATTTCTCAATTAAGGAAATACTTTATTTATATGTTTTGAAAGTCTTTTTTATGCAGAAATACATTATTTAATCAATTTTTTTTAGTAAAAATTAAAATTACTTTCGAAAGATATTTTATAAGTTTTAAATTTCTTTATTACATAAGTACTTATATCTTTTACTGTACCATGAAATTTAAAGAATTTTTTATTGTTTAGTGAACTATTTACACAATCATAGAGCTTTTCTTCAAACGGAGCACAATTTTTTTTACCTGTTTATCTTTTATAGGATAAAATATTAATAACGTTTAAAAAATATAACTTTTTGCGGGAATGGGAAATATTTTTAATAGAAAAATGCTCTATCTACTAATGAAACTATTGTAAATATATAATGTATGAACAAGAAAAAATTTATATTTGCTATATAAAGTTAATATCAATTTATATTTTTCAAAAAAATTAAATAAATGTTTTTTTTGCATGGTTTATACCAATATGTTCAGTACAAACAACAAAACATTCAAATGGTATGTGCAAGTAATATTAAAAGTTTAACATAATCATATTTCATGACTCACTTGTGCAGATTTGCAAAACATAAATACTTATCCAGATAATTAAATATTATCTACTCTGATTTTACAGCTAAGATTCTATTATAAATACATATCAACAATAGAGTCCTAATATATTCATATGTTTCTGTTCCTTAACTAAATAAAATAAATTTGCTAAACAAAAACAATTTACATTTAATAAAAATATAATACAATATAATTAATACAACTTTGACATTATATGCTTATACTTATTTATAGTTAGTATATGTATGTGTTATTCTAGTACATAAAATTTTTGATATGTAGACGAAAACTTTTCAAGTTTTTTGAAGTGAATAATCCATATTTTGCTAAGAAATTTATAAAATTCACACTAACATTTAAATATGAGAAGTTTCTTTATTTTGTTTTTCTTCAATAAGTATTCCTATTTATGTAAATAGAAAATAGTGAGTGGTAGTAAAATTTTCATACTTATTTTTGATGCTTGTAAAATCAACACTAAGACATTCATATATTTGTACATCATATATTAATATCTTACCTAACGAATTATTTGGAGTGGAGACTTACAGAACAACGCTGTGGTAGGCGTTTCCGGTATTCAAAGTATGTTAATTTTTATAGAACTTTAAAAATATAGTTGGAAGGATTCTTTCATCACCAGGGTAAAAACCTAGAAATATTTCCATGCTTTTCAGTCCACAAAGGTGCGTACCCATCACCCTAAACATTTCTATGAACAACTATAAAAAATGTGAAGATGAATTTAAAATACTTAAAAATGCTGCGAAAAAGTATTGCAGGCTTTTTCCTTCGAAAACAGATGAAATTTACAGAAAATGTGTAAAAATATGCAGCAAATATCACATATTAAATGAAGCATTTTGTACTCAAAAGTCCTTTACTTATATGGTTACAAAATATTTTAGATACAAATTTTAATAAAATAATGGCAAAAATAATAAAATAAATATAAAAACTAATTAATAAAAATAATAACAATAAATAGTAAAATAAAAATAATGATATATAATGTATAATAAAAAATAAAATGCATAATAAAATAATAATAAGTACAATCTGATTTCATACGTTTAAAATTTTTTATTTGGTATTCAGTCTACATATTGCATTTACAGCAAGTTAATATATAAAATTAAAGGCACGACACAGTCTATAAATCATACTTAAAATCAATGCTAAATATATTATGAAAAATATTTATTAAACATATTAATATGCAATACAGAGTAATTTTAGTATTTATTATTTAAAACATATTAATGCAATTATCTTATTATTTTAAAAGATTAGTAAACATTTACAAATTCAAAATAAAATGAAATCAAATACTGAATCACAATAGCATATTTTTCTTTCTTTCTTTGAATAACAGCCAGTGACCTCTATACTTTTTCTATTGATAATGGAACAATCATGTTTGCCCAACGCTTGACTAAGAAATTATATTTTGATGTCGGTCAGGGGTAGGTTCCTAATTTAGTTGCTATAGAGACCTAATTATCATTTCACTGAACATCATTTTACCGGACATAATGCAAAAAATTGGTCAAGTTCATAAAAAAATTTAGGAACAAAGGATTGTTTTAATAACAGTAGAAAAAATATTAATGCATGAATTTGCACAGTAACTGCTATTATAGGCATTATCTTCTTACAAAGTGATCATTTCAAATCTTTTAAATTCCATTATATAAAGATGTTTCATGCTATCGACAGAAATTCAAATTAATTCTACCATTTTAAATTAAAAATTTCATTATTGATAAACTTTCTATACCTTAAAATGCAGCAAATAACGATTATTCTATCTCATATCTTCTTTATAGTGATAACAATGGAAGAAACAGGTAAACCAGATGCAGAGGAGGCAAGACACCACCATCATGGACATCATGACTCCCACCATGGGCACCATGAGCATCATGATCATCCCCATGAACATCATGAGCATCATCATGATCATCACCATGATCAGGGACACCATCATCATCATGGACACCATCATCACCATGGTCACCATCATTAGTAATATAAAAAGAAGCAGTTTTTATTATAGTTGGATTTCTGAGAATAAATTACAGCAGTTATTTTAATTTTTTGTTGGTTTTCACATCAAGCATGAGAAGTTTTTAAATAAAAATAATCTAAATTTCAATTTTCTTAGTTATTTTTAAGCAATTAAAAAGAAGTGTAATGTAAATATAAGAAAACAAACAAAATAATTATGTATATAAGAAAACATAAATGATAATTAAAACAAAGGTAAATGCCTCTTATAACCGCACACTCTCATTTTATAAATCTAATATTAACACAAAATATTTATAATTTTAAATTAATTGCTAATAAAAATGAGTTTTAATTGATAGTGATCTAAAATTAACTTATTGATACAAATTATTATATTGAAAATATAATTAGTATTTAAGAAATCCAAAACTTAATATTTATTAAGAATTCTTGCTTCAAAATATATTGTTCTGTGGTGCTAAATAAATACACATTAAATCTATATATCATGCATTTTATATAATATACATTATCTTCCTAAAATGAATGACCGAATTTATAAATTAGCTTAATGTTTCTAATTTTTTATAAAGCCAAGGTTACGTGTTTATAGTCACATTATTTCAATATATCCCCTGGTATATTGAAATGATATATCAGGATTACCAAAATAATCTATGAATAATATCCATTTCAAAATATAAATCATAGAGAAACAGGGAATATTTTTCTATTAATAAGAAAAACGATAATATATAATATAATGCATCTATAAAATGAATAAATTGCATACATAATTAAAATTGGTAAAATTGAATAAATGCCAAGTTATATTATTTTTAAAAAACAATGATAATTGTTCTAAGAAAATAAATATTATAAAAATTTATTTTTATCTTAAATTTTTGTGATGCTTTGATAATGTAACAAATTGTCTCTAAAAAAATTAAAAAACTTCTGAAAAGTATTTTAAGATTTAGATCATAAGGATCTGAGAAACCATTCCTGTGCTTTTTAGGAAAATGTCCCTAAAGTTTTGGTGGATAATTATAAAGAAAATTAATTATTATTGTTAAATATCATTAAAGTGAACTGTTCTCGGTAAAACTGTATTGATTTTACAGGAAACCATACATAAAAAAACCAAAAAAAAAAAACAATTTTTGGCATCTTTTAAAGATATCAAAAAGAGCAAAAAGGCAGAATAAACTGTAATATAACTTCTTTTATAGCTTTAAATATAACTACCAACCATTTTTTTGTCTTTATAGAAATTATGAATGTAATTAACGCTAACTTGCAAAACAAAAATTATAAAAATAAGGTTACGTTTTATATGCTTTTCAAATGCTTTTTATGCTTTTCAAATGATTTTCAAATGCTTTTCTTTTCAATTGTTATATCACAATTAATGGTATGATATAAAAATTGAAAATATAAACTATTTGTTAATATTTTGGTATTTCTGTAAGTTTAGAGCAGTATCTCAGAATGTTGATTATTTTGTTGATTATTTTTGTAAATCATTTAAAAGCTTTTTAAAATACAAATAAAAACTGGTTGAAATTAAATAAATTCATGTATTATTATTATTAAAAAATATAATTAAAGTTTAAAACAATAATTTGAATATCATTTTATTAACCTCGCAACATTGTTTAGTGCATCTTTAAATATTTTTAAATAAATAAATTATGTTTAATATTTTTTATATACACTAACTAATAATTTATGGTACTTCTTTTAAAAGATAAATAATATTATAATGTTATTGCCTATTTGTTTTCAACTGCTAAAACCTATTTCCACAACATCATTAAACAAATCCCCATGGAATAATGTTCACGTGACGCAATAATTTCTGTAGTGACCCTCTTTTAGAACTTTTACACCACTCCTGAGTAAAATAACATAAATTAATTTTGAATAGTTTGTTTGTTAATATTGTGTGATACTTAACAGATTAGTATTAGCTTTGCAACCCTCTGTATGTGAAAGTGATGATTTTAAAACTATCGGGATCTAATGAATAGTCTTATGTGAAACAGTGCATTTCTAAAATTAATATGGTTAACTAAAACATTTTGATACCATTTAAAAGTGCCTGCAAAAAATACTTCTTTTCTTTAAACTCTAACTTTTTAATTTAAAAAGTAAATACCTGGTAAAAACGTATTTTCTTATGAAGTTCACAATCCTTTACAATATTTTAATTGAAAAAATTTTTTGAATTACCATATAACTGAAAATGTCAATCTGCTAAATTTGTCATCATTTGCTTTTTTTTTTTTTTTTTGCACTACCTCATGTGTACATTATATAAGTGACTCTAAATTTATACCATAAAAAAAAATATATATATATATATATATAAATATTTATATTGACATTGGTTGACAAATTACTTATTTTCTTCATGCATATTTAAATTTAACTCCAAAAATGACAACTAGAAATAAAAATTCTGTTTGGAAATATCTCAGTAAGAAAACTTACTGCTTAGTAATGCAAAGAAATTTTTTCAATCAAATCAAATTACATAAAAGCCGTTGAAGAAAAGCAAACACCTGATGCAAAAAGTTTTATAGAAAAAAAATTACAAAAATACTTAACAAGATTACTTAAAATAAAAAAATTAGAAATAAGAATAAAATTTGAGAAAGAGAATATTTCAGCACTTTTTCTTCTTGCGCGTTATTTTATTTTTAACTTAATTATGTGTGACATTTTTAGTTAGAAAAATTATATTACCAAATAAAACTTTTAATAAACGTCTCCTGAAATTCATTATTCAAAAAAAATATTGATTAAATATTTTAGAAATCACATATTCTTTTTTTTAAAGAATTAACATTACTTTTTCCTTTAAGTTCATTTTTAAGAAATATGACACTTTAATCCTAAATTTAAAAAATCTACTTTTATTATCCCAGAACCAGACAACTTGAATTTGAATGGTGAAAAAATTAAACGTTCGGAAGTTAATGCTTATGAAATTATGAATGATATTTTTTTAATTTTTTTATTGGTGGATGTATGTGTATTGTATTTATAAATAAATTTTGTCTTTAAGTCTAGACACGAATGCATTTAAGTCTAGAATGAAATATTTAGAGTCTAGATTGATGTATTTCGTCTGGATATTAAATTTTAATTTATCTAAAAATCTATCACTGCCAAAACATTAATTCAAATTTTCTTCAGCTGAAATCATTCCTGAAATTCAGCAACTAAACAGCTCAAGCATTGAATAAAGACAATCATTATTTTGAGCAAGTTATGATGGTTAGGTTAAATTAATCCATTTTCGTTTAACTGTTTTTACTAACCAAAGATACTAAAAACAGCCAGATGTCTCGTAAATTTTAAGCATTTGAATATTCAGTTATTTACTTATTTACACCTGAAGACCAATCAGGAAACGTATTACATTTACAAATTGATTTTAAGCAGATTAAGTTAAAGATGCTAACACCAGAAGTATTATCATTCCTTAGAAAATTCTAAATTAGTCTAACAGATCAATATTAGTCTATAATTATCACTTGATGATCTGTGTGATTAGATTAAAAACTATCCTACTAATTTCTAATCCTACATGTAATAATTGCTACATAACTTATATTTCGGAATTGGAGAGAATTTAAATTTGATGTTGCATTTAAAATTACAAAATTGAAGACAGTATTAAGTCTACAGAATGCTTTCAGTTCATTAGAAACTAATTAAACAATCAAATATTGCATTTCTTGTATACCATTAAGTGTAAAATTCAATAGGATTCTCATCAAGCGAACTCCTAAAATTAAAATGTCAATAAATAACCATTATTTATTACTACCATTTTGAACAATGCTCAGTAAAACATGCATCCTTTTCTGTGTAAGTTAAAAATTTACACCTTTTAAAAAATTCAGTTCTTATCTTATAATTTAAATCAGTTAAATGAAAAAATGAACCCCCGTGTGAACTATTTGATTTTCAGTATTACAATCCAGTTCATATTATGAACAAGAAAATACTTTCTTGACTACATTCTTTCTCTTGACGATTAAAAATTTACACCTTTTAAAAGTTTCAGCTCTTATTTTATAATTTAAATCAGTTAAATGAAAAAATGAGCACCAGCGTGAACTATTTGATTTTCAGTATTACAATCCAGTTCATGTTATGAACAAGAAAATACTTTCTTGACTACATTCTTTCTCTTGACGATCCGTTATTTTTATTGATTTCAAAAAACTCTTTTATAATGCTTCATCAAGCACACACGTATTATTTCTTTCATTATTTTTATACAGTTTTAAAAGAAAGTCTAAAATGAAAATTGGTCAAGTTTACTCGATGAAGGTTAACTATAAGAGAAAAAAAGGAATCATTGTTTCAGTATGCAAAAAGAATCTTTCACAATTTTGTCAAATTTTTTCTGCCAATTTCTGTATTGAAATATTTTACTTTCTGATTTCAAAATATTTTACATATATAAATTAACCAGAATTGATTCAACTTTATTCTGTATCTATCAGTAGTGACTTTACATTCTTGCTGAAGTACTAAAATCGTCTGTTTAAAATGAAATCGACTACTGTTATCATTACTCTGTCTTGCCTCATGATTTTAATCATGCAAGTTTCAGGCAAGCCTGAAGGAGTAGAAGCAAGGCATCATCACCATGGGCATCACCATCATGACCACCATCATCATGGCCACCATGACCATCATCACCATCATGGCCATCACGAGCATCATGATCACCATCACGATCATCACCATGGACACCACCACGGACACCACCATCATCATGGGCATCACCATGGGCACCATCACTAGTGATAAATCTCAAAACGGCTTCAGTATATGCTAATGTTTAATTAAACTTATTTCCTAATTATCTAAATTCAATTGATTGCTTTAGCTATATATGCATATTTATATTAAAATAAATACTTAATTTGATTTGCTTCAAGTCTGCTTATTGACTGAGGAATATGTAAAGGATAAGAAAAACTTATAATTTTATAAAGTTATATATAGACTTGGAAAGAAATAATTTGTACCTACTTACATAAACAAAATTTTTAATTGTATATTAAAATTTGCCTTTTTACAAGTCATATTATTAATATTCTGAATTTTATAATTTTGAAAGTCAATCATTACAATATAATTTACTTAATTGCAGTAAAATAGTTACAATGCATGATAAAATATGAATATTTACCATCAATTCTATAAAAATTGAAGTATCAATATACAGCTATATGATGTCCATGCATTAATCACTTTGAATTTTTCTCTGCAAAATTTATAAGGAATTATTACAATGTAAACTATATGTATTATATAGGAATAAAATAAATATATTGTTAACGATAAAAAATTTAAAGATTGTTTTTAAATTTTTTGTTTGCTAATTTCCCTTTCCTATATAATATGAATCAGAGTTATGATGCAATATCATGGCTTAAATTATTCAAAATAATTTTGCAAAATTTTAGCCTCCAACTCCCATTTAAATATAAACTTTTTATCAAAAATGATTGGTTAATAGATTTTCTTAGTAGCATGATATTATTTGTTCTAATATCCCATTACGTCTATTGAAAATATATTATTTTAAATATTAATATAATGTTAGAGAATTCTAGTAAAATATTAAAAAAATAAATGAGAATTACTTTGGTAATTACTTCTTAACTAACTATAAGGAATGTATAAATTGCAGATTATAAATTCTACGCTGAATTTTATTTTCTGATCATTCTTTCATGAGAATAATAATAAAAATTGTTGATATACATATATATATATATATATATATATATATATATATATATAGATAGATAGATAGATATAGATATATATATATATAAAGGTCCACAATATTTTTAATCTTAAAGTGCTGAGTTATAATCTCTTCAAATTTTGTTTTGTGAGGAGTTTTATAAAAATTTGCTGAAACAAAAAATAAGCTTCTTTAATTCATTGCATATAGAATTGCAGTTAAAAATACAGTTATATCTATACAGAAAGAGAAAACATGCATACGAATTCACATTTCTTATAAATTAGTAAATTATTTTGACAAATAATTTTATTTATATCACAATTTGGTAATTTATATTTTGTTTTATAAATTTTTTTCCAATATTAAAACTTTTGCATAAAATTCTATTTAAAAATCCTTATTTCATATTTAATAAAATTTTAAATTACTAAAAGAGATTATTAAAGAATGTAAATTACATACTAAAAATATCTTCTTAACATCTTTACTCTCCAATATTTTTACTTTTCACTATTGAATTACATGATGTTTTAAGTGAAATTGTTATTTGATTCACAAATTGTATAAAATGAAAACAGTAAAATTACACATCCATTATTTCTGTGTTATTTAATATAAATATTAATAGTCATAAACTTGTAATTCCTACCGAAGCTGAATTTCACGAAAAACTATAATTGGTACATTTTTTACAGTTAAAAATTAATTATTTATTCAATCAAAGAGTGGAAAATAACTTAGAAGTAAAATTAAAAATG